>JBAMYA010000002.1:8644608-8655911 GCA_037176975.1 Arrhamphus sclerolepis
AAGGTCAGATCTGAGTCAATTAAAACTCCAAGATTCTTAACCTGGGATTTTGTCTTGAGCTCTCTGGATTCAAGCTGGTGACAGATCTCATTCTGTCTGTTTTGTTACCAAATATAATTTTTTCTGTCTTTTCCTGATTTAATTGAAGGAAGCTTGATTGCATCCACCTATTCACGTGCTCCAAGCAAAGACAGAGGGAGCTCAGATTTATTCTCACCAATGGAAACAACAAAGCTCCTGCCTTCAAGATAAGATCTAAACCAACTGAGAACTGGACCTGAATACCCCACCCAGTTTTCCAGTCTATCCAGAAAGATTTTGTGATCCACAGTATCAAAGGCTGAACTAAGATCCAGCAGCGCAAGAACCGATGTTTTACCTGATGTTTAGAGTGTGTAGGATTAAAGCCGTCCCTGCCTCATGTTTACCTGGCATTATAACAAGCTTTCAGAGTCGTTTGGAAATAATGATCAAAGTTTATCATTACTGGATTGATCTTTCCCTCTAGCATGGTGTTGCCATTATACCTTGACTTGTTTGCAGGGCATGCCCACCATGAAAATGTAGGTTGCAATATTAATATGATTTTAGTTGACAGATGCCAAGCAACGCTGAGTCAGAATTTGAACCATGTGACTGTTTGTTTTCTGACAGGTTGGATAGCAGTACAATAATGACTACCACAGGAGAGTCTTTACAAATTGGGGGATGCATTTCTGAAAATGGAGTTAGGAATGTAATTAGGGTTAATCTTGTCCTCAGTGCTGATAAATACAGAAAGATATTTAACCATTAGGGGTGTAACAATAGACGTATTCGAATTGAATTGTTCAATATGAGGCTCTTGGTTCGATATGTGGCTTTCATATGCTCAAAAACAAAAATAGTGGCCTATGCCACGTTCTTTTTTCTTCTTTCTCTTCTCTTTTCCAATAAGCTCAACATGGCAACGTCAACAAAGCAACGCAACAGGTAACGTCGTAATGTAAGAAAAGCTCTCCAGTAGAGCTCTGTAGAGTTGAGGGATGCAAACATTCGCTAGCTCATTGAAACATGGGTTGTAATTTTGGTGTTACCGTGCCAGAAATAGAAGATCCTCCAATAAGTAACAGGTCAGGAGTTTGGAGCCCCTTTTAGTTTTGTTGTAAAATATGAGGCAGATAAAAAGAGAGCGGTGGATGAAAATAATGATAATTATAAAAACAATGTTATCCTGCATCTGTTACACTGGTGGAAATATAAACATGTCAGTACATTTATACTGACATCATGCCCGTGTGTCGATAGATGGAACTAAACAAAAAGAAGCAGTGACGCACACATCTCAACACATCGTTGCTGCAGCATGTAGCAGAATGGCTGCAACAGTTGCAGTCACTCCCAAAGATTCAAACAGGGCAAAAGAAATAACTCTGATGATTATCACTTTTAAAGCTGCGAACCCTTTCTGTTGTTGATCTGCTGACTTTAGGAACTTGCTGAATGGAACTGAGCCCTGTTACACAATAATGTTGGTCTCCTTAATGAGTAATATGCTGCTAAAAAGAAAACAAAAAAATACTCATTTTTGTCATCATTGTATAAAGAACATCGTCACACCTCTGTTAACCATTATGATATACGTCCTGATTGGCCCTAAATTTATTAAACATTAGGACAATGACCTCACATCTTCAGCCAATGTCATTATGAAATATCCATCTTGAAAAAGAACATGGATTCCTGGTGATGATTTGCCAGAGGAAAGCCATCAATTTCATCTTCATTGAAATTCATCATTCAGCTTAATCCACAGATGATCAGGAGTTAGTTCTCCAAGATGTTTGTTACAACATACTTGCGAGTTTCATTTTGCAGCTGGAACAGTGAATGCTGTTTTGAAGGGTGGTCACACCAGCCTGTTGTTTGAAATACGAGAATGCTCTTTAGGTGACGAGGTGTAGTTCGCATAGGGTTGTGTTAACTTTACAGGTGCAGAATCTGAGTTAACTAGACCCCCAGGGTTGCAAAAATAGACTGTTGAGTCTCTGGGAAATTCTGAATACTACTGGGTAGATGGTGATAATAGTAATGACATGTCAAATGTTAGCAGTCACACATGTTTCTCAGTGTAGTCCTGCGAGAGGCTTGTTTGGAAATATTGAGGTTTATTAGGGTTGTTGAATTATGTTCAGTGAATGAAGATGTGTGTCAGTCTTTTTTTTCTTTCAGATTTTCTCTGTGAAAATCAAGACATATACAAATGGGGGGTTTGTCCAGCAACTACTCTGTCCTTTTCTGTTAAGTTGAGTCAGTTTGTGGTTTGAGCAGGAAGCTACAGTCCTGGAGAAAATGTCACCCGAATCGCACATTGAATAAACACAGCAGCCAATCTCTTACCAGTGTGCGTCTCTTTTACACCACCTACGTAGGAAAATGTGATTGTTTCTTTGACTTTCACAGCTTTCAGAAAAGGCTGTGATAGATGAAATCATTCTGTCTTTATAGACTCTGCATTTCTGCAAAGCATACATGCTGCACACACACTGCACTTTTGTGAAGTGGTGGCAACACTGGAAAATACCAATAAGAAGTGGTATTAAGAAAGCTAACTTATTTATAATTAAATTATGAGCCATCAATGCTGATGCTTTTTTTGTGGCTCATTTTGTTAAGGCACAGAAGGCTTTTGACCTACATGGCAAAAGATCCAGAGCAAGTTAAATCTTAAATATCTTTACAAAAAGGGAACTTATAGTTTGTAATAGGTGGTAAAAGAAATTCTTTTTGGCTATTTGCCCCTTCCATTATAAGATTTCATCTTATAATGGGGAGAAAACAGCATCTTGTCCTCACGAGACCTGAAGATTAGGTAAATGTTACTGTAGATAAACAACAGGCGACATATTACACATCATTTGAAAAAAAGAAAGAAAAAAAAACAGCCTCCCCAGTGGCTTTGTGGTAGTGCTTTTGTCTACCATGTGGGAGGTCCAGGTTTGATTTGTGTGATTTTTTATTTTTTTTTTCCAAATTGTAATGCTGGAGTCACATTGTACAGTGTTTTGTTTTTTTTTGTCTTTTTTAAAAAAAGATTTTTTTGGGCCTTTTATTGACAGTCGGGAGAGACAGGAATGTGGGGCAGAGAGAATGGGGGGGGACACAGCAAAGGGTCATGGGGCGCGAGTCGAGCCCACGACCACTGCATGAGGGCTGAGCCTCTGTACATGGGCCCCCTGCTTAACCACAAGGCTATGTAGCAGCCCCACATTGTACAGTTTTGACAGTCTTATGAGATTAATTCAATAGACGATATTTACAGCATGTTACACTGAGTGACTGAACATGTGCTGAATCGCAGCTGTGACAAAAGTAAATCCAAATGTAGTTCAGGCCCTAAGGGCAGCATCATTGCATCATTAGCAGGTTGCTGATTCCCCCAAATTTCTGATACTGCTTAATATCTGTATTATTAACATCCCTTCTTCAGTTGCAGCACAGTTCTATCTTTCATCTCTGCTCCTGTTTCTTTGTGAGCTCTGCGACTGCTGTTTTTAAGCTACAATGGCCAGTTTTTTTCCACAACTGCCCATCTTTTGTCTAAGATAGCTAAAATCGCACAACATGAACCCGACATAAAGAGAATCATTTCAAAACAAAATAGCATGTCATTTTCTACTTGGAAAACATCTCTATCCACATTATATCAGTGTAAATGCATATCATGTGGCCATCCATGCATAATGGACACGTGTATGTGAAGACAGACTAAAAACTGATTTGCAAATCACCTCTGCTGCAGATTGTTCTTATCAGAGCTTGAAACGGCTTTCTCCCTAGTCATATAGGTAGTTGCAGTTTTATTAAAAACAAGCTTTGGTTGCTAAGAAGTTGATAGCAAGGACAACAAAGTCAACTGCGCTTACCACTCCGTCGTTGTGTTGTTGTTTATGCCTTTCTTTAGTTGTTTCTGTGTGTTTCCTTTTGGTGTTGGTGATGATACGGGCTTGGTAAATAATAAAAGATGCATAGTGAGTGACCCTGAAGAGGAAATCGTGAAGTGAATCAGCACAACTACATCATCATTTCCAAGTTGATACAAGGTCTGTGCTGGATCAAACATTTTTCCGCTTCTGAGGGTTGAAATTACTGGAAAAGTGTGCTAAATCTATGGATTTGACATTGTTGAAGGATATTAATGGAACAGTTTTATTTCAACTGGAAAAAAATATTGCAACACTATTTCACTTTAAGCTTGAAGGCTTTGGTAGGAGATTATATTCTTGCACTATAAATTGAAAAAAACAAAACTATTCAAATCATTTTACAAAGTTGGAAAATAGTAAGTGTAACAGAGAGTGTGAGAGATAGAGACATGGTTACAGTCTCCAAAGATCAACATGAATTAACTGAGCTGCTGATGTCAACATACAGCCTTTATGAGTAAGGGAAGCAAACTATCAATGAAAAACATGAACAGAAACTCAGGATCAACAGTTCTTTATCTGATTGTTGAGTTGTTCCTTCACTGTATCACAGTCCTTTACTTGACATGCATCTCTTTAAATTTGCTTATTCTCATGCAGTCACCTCAGTAAGTCAATGGCTTTGGACAAAAAAATAAAACAAAACAAACTTCTGGTGTCATCTTCTTGATGATGCTGATTTATAATTCACCACAGAATCTCACTTTTGTAGCAGTCCAAGACTGCTTCTCCATCTTACACCTAAGCCTTCTTTTCTTCTGTTCAATTTCCTTTTCTTTGTATAAATCCCATTGTCTATCTATGTTCTTTATTTTTACTGTTGTGCATGTTCTACGGTAAGGCAAAAAAGTATTTAGTCACCAATTGTGCAAGTTCTCCCACGTAAAAAGATGAGAGAGGCCTATAATTTTCATCATAGTTATACCTCAACTATGAGAGAGACAATGAGAAAAAAAAAATCTAGAAAAATCACATCTGATTTTTAAAGAATTTATATGCAAATCATGGTGGAAATTATTCGGTCAATAACAAAAGTTCATCTTAATACTTTGTTATATACTCTTTGTTGGCAGTGATAGAGGTCAAATGTTCTCACACACTGTTGCTGATATCTTGGCCCATTCCTCCATGCAGATCTCCTTTAGAGCAGTGATGTTTTGGGGCTGTCGCTGGGCAACACGGACTTTCAACTCCTTCCAAAGATTTTGTATGGGGTTGAGATCTGGAGACTGGCTAGGCCACTCCAGGACCTTCAAATGCTTCTTACGAAACCACTCCTTCGTTACCCGGGCGATGTGTTTGGGATCATTGTCATGCTGAAAGACCCAGCCCCGTTTCATCTTCAATGCTCTTGCTCTTCTTGCTCACCTTTCACCAATAGAGACATTTGGTGCACCAATGAAAACAAAATCCAACAACGAAGGTCCGGGACTGTTGAGCTGCTAGAATCCTGTATCAGACAAGAGCGGGACAACATTCCTCTCATAAAACTCCAGCAACTGGTCTATTTATTTCCCAGATGTTTACAGACAGAAGAAGAGGGGTTGCTAAACAATGGTAAACATCACACTGTTCCAATTTCTGTGAGATGTGTTGCTGCCATCAACTTCAAAATGGTAAAAATGTGTCCTTTTCAACTTCTAATATGCTCTCTATGTTCTGTTGGGAGTAGACCACTGCTTTATTAGATTTGCAAATCATCGTGTTCTGTTTTTATTTATAGTTTACACAGCATCCCATTGTTTTTTTGTTTTTTTGGAACTGGGGTTGTACAATAAACCACTGCACATTTCAATCAACAGTAATTTAAAACAAAACCCTCTTACTCTTCAAAGTTTAGACACAAAAACCCATAGGTCAGCTGTTAGCGCCTGCGGTTTAACCTGCAGCTGACGGTGAGTGCAGTGGAGGGGTGTTGTTTTTCTCAGCTGCAGGAGGAGATGTGGCATCGCGGCTCACGAAGCAGCACCAGCAAAGGGCAGATTGGCACACCTGTGAACCATTTGCCAACCAATGTCCCCATATTAAAGCAGCAGCACGCTGGCTCCAGGGGACTGCCAGGTCAGCCGCAGTTATTAGTGTGAGCAATTCGGAAAAAACAAAACAAAACAAGTAATCTATAATGTTGTTGAGTCTTCTTTGCTGACTCCTTCATATTCCAGCTGTGCCTCCAGTGTAGCAGCTCCCAGCTATGCAGATCTGAGTCAACTGCACCCCACCACCACAGTAAGATTGTTGTTCTTTAAAAGAAGCCACATCAGTCACCTGAGAGCTCCTTTCCCTGGTGTTTGCTTAAAGCTGATTCAGGTAAGTCTCAACAGGAATCTAAGACCATTTTCAAAACTGCATACTACCCTGCTAGTACGCAGTATGCAGGATGCTGGTAGCATGCTAAAAATTCTCTGTTGGTGTGATACTTCTGGGAAGTGAAGAGTTTACCTCACATACTTCATCTCATCATGCAATGTGTGCCTATAGCAGAAACTGTCTTTATTTGTACAGGGGCATACAGTCCTTCTTGTGACGCCTGCCAGACCATTATGCAGTACATACTGTGGAATCTGTTGTGTGTGCATATATGGCTATTAAAGGGATGCCCTTTCATCTCCTGTCAGTCTGTAACCAAAAGTGAATGTAAAACACTGTGTTTTTTCTTTATTCAGGACTTGAACACAATCCAGATTGAGTTCTTGATTAGAAATGAAATCACCACATCAGATCTTTTTCAAACACTTAAATGACAACTTTATTCATTAGATCCCCTTTATTTATTAATGTAACTAAACATTATTTTTTGTTAGATGTGAAATCATTTTTTTTACTGGGTGTACTGACTTTGTAGGGTTAATGTCGATATTGTAGTGTACTTCCAGACTGCCGACCTTTTAACTGGAGGCTTCGATAAACCTATGCTTGTTGTAACACTGCAAGTTTATATGTTACTGTTTTAAACTGCTGCTAAATTAGGTGCATACGCCTGGTTCAACGATATCTCCTGGTACCTATCAGTTTTAAGGCAGACTGATCCTTGAAGTGGATGGCATTGTGGTGTTGGGTCAAAAATCAATCTCACCAAAGGGAGTAGTGCCGTCAGGAAAAAACAAAAGCAAAAAAACTCATCGAACAGGTCGACCACAGCTGTTATATTTATATGCATTGGAGTTGGAAAGGCAAGTGGGAAAGGTGGGCTTTATCAGGTAAATTTCAGGTGCTGTGAAAAGAGCCCAAAGACCAAAATACTCTGGTATTTATTACTTAAACACAACCAGTGTGAACAATGATAACATTTTCTGTAACACATAAGTTTGCATGAGGAAAAGTATATCTCACTGACGACAGGAACTTTGTTCTCAGTTAAATTAGTACACAAGCTCTTTCTTTCTTTCTTTCTTTTCCATTCTTTCTTTCTTTCAGAATAGCACTCATTCCTGGGCTGGACCTCAGGCTTCCCACAGTAAGTTTAAATTCAGTGGCCACAGAGTTCAGGCATCTGACTCAGTCTGTGTTGGCATGTTTTCCTCTGTGGGATGAGTGCTGCCCTGGATCACCCGAGCACATTCTCACAACTCTATATCGCTGGTCAGAAGTGCAATATGAGCGGGAGAAAAAGACTTCTTAGGGGTTTAGGAGGATAGGAAAATATTGATTTCAAACTGGTCAAGATAAGAATTCAGAAAGGGGTTGATTTATAAATAAAGATGTATTGATGAAATTGCTTTTTTTTTTTTCATCATGTACGACAGAACTATTGAAATGCTCCATGGAGGCATTTACAGAAGCAAATCACAACCGATTAATGAACCCAAATTGTTTTGAGATTAAAAATAAATAAATAAATAAAAATCATGACATTGGTGATCATTATTGCTGAAGTAGCAGAAAAGGAGAGTTTCACATGGAACAACAGCTGTTGGGAAGTTCTGCTGCAAGAGGAGCTGCTGACCAACAGCAGATCTACTTTCATGGTGGAAGTGGTGCCGGCTGCATCACTGAAGGAAAGGGACTCAGCATCTCTAGATTCACAGGCAGGACAGCACTGGGCATTTATATATATATATAAATATAGATATATTAGCACTTCCATGTCAATCAGGACTTGCTGACTGGGTCTTGATTCAAACTGGTTAAAGCCCAGCAGCTATGTGAAAGGTTTGGATTTGAAACTGGGGCTGAGAAGACAGTCAGCTTCAGAATGGAAGAGTACAGATGGTCTAAAATCTCCCATTTAGTACAAATTAGTTATTTTATGGTAAAGGTATGTGTAAATGATAACCCTCCACTGTATTACAAAAAAATGGTAAGAAAGCAGTAACAGCAATTGTGATATTAAAACTGGAATTGCAATTAATAAGCAATGTTACTTTTTCTTTAACAAGTAGCATTTGTACAGTGGCGTGTTGCTAGTAATGAGTTTTAGTTGTGATGTGTTACTACTCTTCACATCGGTTGTCACACCTGAAACGCTGTAGCTGACAGTAGAGGAGCTGAAACAACTTACCTTGGCCACAAACCCACAAACTGTTTCCTGATGGATTCTCTTCTGAGAGTGATCTTGTGACTTTTTATTTCCTCACGTAAGGGACAACCTATTCATATCCATGTTTAATTCATTAGCCAGCCGTTATTGCATTTTATTTTTGCATCCAGTGGATTAATATAATGCAGCTCCACTGTATTTTATTCTTTTGTTGTTGTTGTTTTTGTGTAGATACACACCTTCAGGTCTGCACCCTGTGCATTGTTCTCCACGTGGGGCTGTGCAAGCTGACTTTCAGCAGCCACCTGTGTCAGGGCTCATGGTTTTAAGCTGATGTGCTGTCATGATGCCTCATCATGTAACCTCTCTGAGTCACAGGGAACACCTGTCTTTTCACTCATAAGGTATGCTAATACATGCGGACACATGGTGCCCTGCTGTCTGACCTTGCTAGGACAGCAGGAGTCATTGGAGAGACTGGCCACGGTGGCACCGCAGGACACTATCTGGCATATGCTCACTCAGTATAGCCCTTAGCATATGCAGTATGATCAAGCTGCTTCTGAGGAGAACTACCTAATGGTCACACAGAAAACAGCGATACTTAAAGCACTGAGCAAAAACAATAAAACAGACAACTGAAACACTTTATAGAACAGGAGTAAATGATGAACGGTATGACTTTGGTGTTTCTCTCAAATGTTGTCCATATCATAAAATGTATTGTGAATTTGCTTTAATGTCACAACTGGTGGTTTCACTTCAGAAAACTAGAAGATAAATAGTATAATAAACCAATATGACCACTTGTAATTAGACTATGTTTCAAAACATGCAGCACAGAACCAACATGTTGTGAACAGAACAGATTTTCTCCACTTTTCTAGCCATGTCGCTTGTTTTTCCTCCTCTCACAATCTGTTTGGGCAAGAAGAGGCAATAGACTTTTAAACATCCCCCATCCCTCGCCCACCCCCAAGACAAACTCACAAACACGTGCCAGCAAACACAACCCCTCCCTCTCTGCCAAATCTAACCATAATAACCTCCACAAACACAAGACTCTATTTGTCTAGGAAGAGGGATATTATTGTCTGCCTCTCCCCTGTGCTTTCCAAGTGCACTTTTCAAGGTGTAGGGCTTGGCATCTCCATAGCAACAGTAAAGCGACAAGAAGCAAGGGGAGGGAGGAGAAAGTGGGCGGTGGGGACTGAAGCGGGGGCAGGAAAGATGGACAGCGGGAAGGGAGGGGTGCTCTTCTGGTTTCAGACACATACTCAGGGCACAGACTTGGGAGCACAGTGACATTTGTGTGTCGTGACGGCGGCGACTGAAAGCGAACAAGGAGTGGCTCTTTTCTGGACGTGTTTGTGCGCACAACATCCACTCCTGTGTGATCCCCAACAAACTTGTGGAGGTCTCTGTACTGAAAGCCCAGATGGTATAATCCTGATTCTTGCTGAAAGATGACCTCTCACTTTGCAACACATATTCAGCTAAGGGTCAGAGTTTGGCTTTGTGAAGCACAGACCTCCAGGTATTACTGGACCGTGTTTACAGGTACATGTGTCCATGCTGGCCCAAATATGTCCACCTCTGTCCACATTCTTCTTCTCTTCCTCTGTGCTCTTCTCTCTTTTGACCTTTACTCCGTGGTGGTCACTTTTGCCTGTATCTTCTTGGTCCAACAAGTAGCTGTCTATTTAAGCTAAACACCTTTTAAAAAAAGAAAAAGAGGAAAATCCTGTTTGAATTGTCACTTTCCATCCTGTTCATCCGCTCCCTCTTTCTTCTGTGTACCTGATGTTAAAGCATCCTGGCATCTGTGTTACATTTCTGAAAGCTGTTAATGAGTTAATGCAGTCATAACAACACACATACTGCACTGTATATTAAAGTGAATGCTTAGTTCACTTCAACAATTCACTCTTCTTCAATTAAAATTACAATAGTTATTATGATCGTAATAAATAAAAGTTCCAACCTTCTTCTATTTGGAAGTGGACTACCACTTGAGCCACGACCGCCCACTTTTTAGAGGACATGAACTTGAGAAAAACAGTTGAATCAGTGTTGACAGAAGAAACCAATATCCTGGAGCAGTGCAGGCATGCCATCTGTGACAGTCGTATAAAATTCTGAAGGGTGACATGAGGACAGGGGATTCAAAAACTTTTCAGAACCCAAAATTGAAATGCATGATTTCTCCACAAGGACAAAATAAAAATATTTGCAATATCAACATGCAGTGGTAGCTAGGTGGTTAGCACTGTTGCCTCATGGGAAGAGGATTCCTGGTTCAAGCCCCAGCAGGGTTCCTCCTGTGAGGGTTCTCTCCAGGTACTATGTTTTTTTTGTTTTTTTTCCCAGGGTCATGATTGGCAGGTTTATTGCTGATTCTAAAATTTCCCAGAGGAATGAGTGTGTGTATTTATTTATTTGTCTACATTTGGACTGGGGAGCCAGGATAGGCTCCAGCAGATCCCTGTGACCCTGCACAGGAATAAGCTGGTATAGATAGAAAATAAACTATTCATACTACTTATTATGATGCACACAACTGAGCTTTGAGGTAACCTACCTCCATCAGAGGTCTGTAGCTTTAACGAAATCCAGTTGTACTTTCTTAAATTCACATGGAGGGAACTTGCGCGCC
Source organism: Arrhamphus sclerolepis (assembly GCA_037176975.1). Taxonomy (NCBI): domain Eukaryota; kingdom Metazoa; phylum Chordata; class Actinopteri; order Beloniformes; family Hemiramphidae; genus Arrhamphus; species Arrhamphus sclerolepis. The sequence continues at coordinate 8,655,707 of JBAMYA010000002.1, forward strand.
ATGGTCCGTCGTAAAGCTGATGGCATATGTTAGAGCAAAAACTAAACCATGAAATGAAGAAAGCTGTCTGTGGACCTGCCAGACTGGACCCACAAGCCAATGATCATTATAAATGAAGTTGACAGATACTTTTGGAGATGGAAGAAGCTCAAAGAAGAACAGCCATCTGTGTGGTTCCCTACCTAAAAGGCTTTAGAAGTATAAT
>JBAMYA010000002.1:8656039-8670953 GCA_037176975.1 Arrhamphus sclerolepis
ACTCTGATCTCATATGAAAAAAGAAAAAGAAAAAAGTCTTCATACAAAGATTGTAGATACCCAGGGACTGAGCATCACTTCGATAATACAATCTAAACAATTTACATAGGTGGGGGTTACCGTGGTAGAGGACTGTGTGCTGAATGATGCAGAAAGAGGAATCTTCACAAAATGTGTAAAATATGAAAGGGGCTGATAATTTCCTATCTGGAGTATGATGTCTGCTGCTTTAGAAGAGCAACGCATATTAGGAAAGGAACTTCACATCCAACTGGCTTTGCATTTTGTTTGGAATGTAGTTGTATCATGTGTGTATCAGATGAAACGGATGAAATTCAAACCCCTAAATAAGAAAAAAAAGTTGTATTATATGGAGCAAAAAAAAAAACACAGTAATTTTCACCTTTACTCACATTGTATGGATGAAGCTTCTAATATTTTAACTTAATTTATTTGTTAATGTGCATTAATTCCTGTATTTCAACACTGCAACACTCAAAAGGAGCCGTGACTGGGATTATATCAGGTTTGGGATTAGATTAAGAACAACAACAATAATGCTTATTATTATTTTATTATTTATTAATTTTAAGTACAATGTGAGACAGTCACTGAAATGTTAATATCATTGTAAGAATGAGTGGAAAGCTTTGAAAGATGGTGACCCCCAAACTGTTGCATGCCAGACACCCCACCTTTTTTTTTTCCTGAACTGGGGTTGCAGACAAGAAGCACAGCAGCATTTATAAATCTCAATATTTTTACTGTCCTCAGAAACAATCAAACTAAACAAACTGAACATCTTCACTTTTGGTCATTTTTGTTATAAAGATCAGAATTACAATTTCAGCAAGCTACTTAGACCCAGATTATTGTAAACACTGAGCTAATGTTTAGAAAATATTAACTAATCCCAGCATGTTTTTTAGTTCTTGTTTTTTTGTTCTTTGTTTTTGTTCTCTTTTACCCAGATAAACCAGAAGAACAGAATAACATTAAAAACTGTGTACTTGGTAAGCTGACTGCTTTGATATTTTTCATGCTTAAACTTGAATTTATACAAAATAATAATGAACTATTGTACTTGCACTACAGTTTGGAGTAAAGAAACCCGAAACACAGGATCTAAATGTTGATTGACCTCTCCCATATCACAGCCACTAAAAATAAACGCACCTGATTATGTACTAACACGCTCTCTAAAATGCATAGCTTATTTTTCAGAACAAGATCTGTTTCTTTCAGCATGTTTTAACACTGATTACTAGAAACAGTAACATTAACAGGCCAGAGATGGTTTGAAATAATTATGTCCCTTTACACTTTTCATGTGCACTTGAACTTTTACACACAGTTGAAACCTTAGCTTAGGATAAGTGGTCAAGAGTGGTAAATAATGCGCAAAGCGGGCAATACAGGTTGGGGCTAGTAGGATTTTTTTCTTCTGCTTGTAAATTGTTCCCTTGGGGTCTGCAAAACTGCGTGCGTTTTCAACGGTCAGCCACCTGGGGCGCTGCTGCTCCCCCAAACCCAGGACTGAGGTTGGACTGACACCGAAAGTTTCTGAAAGGCTCGCAGCACACCAAAACCCGGTGGAGCGGACAGCTGACTGGTAGTTATGATCCTAGAAAGAGTGTCCAAGTTGTAAAAAAATGACTTTAAGGTGAACCTCAGGCTGGAGGAGTGATGAAGCAGCTCGCTGGAGGTGCGAGCTGTCAGCGGGCCTGTCTGTCAGCCGGTCAGCGCTCCCTCAAACATCCTCCCATCTCGCAGTGGAGACACGCGGGGAGTGGGTGGGAGACGGGTTCCCAGTGTGCGTGCGTGTGTGCATGAGCGCGTGCTTGGAGTCAGAGCACCTCGGAGAGATCCGGGGGAGCACGCCCAACGCGAGACAAGAGTTGGGAGACGCGGAGCGGAAAGAAAGCAAGAGTTGAGTGAGAGAGGGAGAGAGTGAGAGAGTGAGAGACCTCGACTGAGAGGAGGAGGAGGAGGAGAGGGAGGGGAGAAGAGCTCCGTCTCTCCCGGTGCACTTGGCAGTCTGGTTGCGGACTGCTGTGCTGTTGCTGTCGTGGCGTGGCTGGTCGCGCCAGGCGGGGAACTTCACCACACTGGAGCCCGGAGTCCCACTCTCTCACCTGCGCAGTTCGGAGCTGCCATGGGTCTCTTGCCAGGATTCACCGTCCTAATGATTCTGCCGGCCTTCCTGCTGCACACCAGCGGCCTTTACATCGCCAGTAGCGTTGGTGAGTACAGTACTCTCAAACGTGGTCAGTGTTTATACTCCGTATCAGATGATCTCTTATCAGCAGGGCAGCTCTGGGCTCCTCAGCGCTCCCTGGAAGTGAGCAGCTCATCGCAGCGACACTGTCCGCTCTCTTCTGCCTGTGTTTAATGTTTGCTTTTGCAGTTTAAAAAAAAAAAACAAGAAGAAAGAAACAGTTTGCAACTTCTGCATGTTCTGTTGTTGTGATTGCACTTTCCGAGGGTCCCTCACTGCAAGCAGTGTTGTGATCTGCTTTTTCTCCCCTGCAAGGGTTCATTTTTATCTGGGGTGTTGGGGGCATCAACATGCACCGGTTTACTGTCGGATTTTTGCAGCGATAGCCTATCTGATCCGGCCGCTGTCGCATCTATCGATCTGTCACCAGACGCTGGAGTCGGATGTCAGCTCATTGATCATCCTATTAGCAAGTCGCTCCTCCGTCGTGGAGATTCAAGAAATATTAACAGTGGGAGTTTATCAGCATGCAAACTTTATAAATTAGGCATATAGGTAAGAGATGACAACGCTAAGTGTGCAGCGTTACATTGAGCTGGAAGCACAACTCTGTGACTCTGAGATGACACTGACACCAGAAAATGGCCTTGGCTCACGTATTTATAGTGTGTGTTAGTAGGGATGTGGGCGCTGGGAGCATCTCTGTAGCCGTTGCCCCCCCAAGAAAAAAAAAAGCACCTGTATTGTCAATGTCACCTGTGAACAACAAATGCTGTCTTTGTGTGCCACTGAAAAAACCGTTTTTACTTAGAGGGCAAATTACGAAAAGGTGTCTGCAAACTGCAGTCGAAGAGCCTTAAGGGGGACAAATGTACCTTTGGCTTATTTATTTATTAATATACCTATATGTTTATTTATTTTCCGTCGGTTTCGTTGTTCTTGGTGTGAGCTGATTGACAGTGATAAAACAGAGCACCGCAGTTTGTCCCCTGATCTCGTGCCGTGTTTCCTGTGAGGGTGGAAGGGCACAGGAGGTGTCAGGAGCGCAGCGCACTGCTGAGGCTGCCGTTTCAAACGCGAGCAGCCGCGCACCGGGGTCGCCTCTGGGTTCATGGGTGGGGCTGTGTGTGCGTATCTGCTTGTGTATGTGGATATATAAGGTTACCGCTATATATTTGTATGTGCGTGTATGCGCGCGCGCTTGCATGCGTGTGTGTGTGTTTCTTTGACGCAACTTGGAATAAGGAATAAATAATTCCATGGCAGTCTTGACATTTTTCGAATCCCTTGTTTTTTCCTCCCACTTCTTTTTCCATCCTCCTGCTCACCCTCTGCCCATTTTCTCCACGGTACATTCTTCATTCTTCTTACATGACGTCTCCTCCCTTCCATCCTATGGTTTTTTTTTTTTTTTTATCTTCAACCTCTACTTTACCTCCCTCTGAACAATTTTCCATCTCTTGCTCATGCTCACATCTCACTCACCCAATAAAATTCTTTCCCCATCTCTCATGCACCCCCCTCCATCCCCCCATCCCCCTACCCATCCCAACTCTCCTTTCCACAGACTCCCTGCAGCATGTCCTGGGGGAGTATGGACTGGTTAGGCCGATCAGTGTGGATGCAGAGGGCCGCTTTCTGTCACACGCTGTCTCGGCTGGACGTGTGGCAGTAGGGCAGTCCCGTAGGCGCCGGAGGAGGGAGTTAGGAGAAGGTAATGATGAGTGGGAAGGACCAAGAGGAGATGAGGACAACCAAGAGCACGTGGCTCGCCAGGAAAAGCTTTACTACAATGTCACCGTCTTCGGCCGGGAATTCCACCTGCGTCTGCGAACCAACTCAAGGCTGGTGGCCCCCGGAGCCAAGATTGAGTGGCATGACGACAGCGACAGCATCCGGCACACTGAGCCACTGCTGGATGATTGCCTGTATGTGGGTGACATCACGGACACACCTGGAGCCACTGTGGCTATCAGCAACTGTGACGGCCTGGTGAGTGGGAAGCACCTCTTACCTTTGCTCTGCTCCAAACACATCTGTGGACAAAATGACATGAGTGAACACAACTCAAATTTAAATATCAAATGCAACATATCTTGAACCCTATTTGTTAGGTGGCGCCAAAGTTGAGAGTTTGTTAGGGGTCACACTTACAGTATGATGTTGCTCTCCCTGTTGCCCTCTATGTTGGTCATCTGCCATCAGAAATACCTGAGTCATGTTTTCATTGCTCTGTCCTCTTGCCTTTTTACTTCACTCCTGTAAAGGGTGAGGTACTATTAAAGGAATACTCTAAATACTCTCCCCTAGTTTCTCGTCTTCATCACCATCTCAGCTTTTAGAACATTTATCAATGTTTGTGCACATTGATACTGTGGCTGCCACAACATCAAATTCAAACTGCCTCCTGAGATACAGTCTGTGTGAGGAATGCGCACAGGAAGTAGGATGGGAGGATGCAGAGAGATGGAGACTAGTGCTCGAAGAAGAGGTAGCAGGGACGAATATTGGAGATAAGGCTCCAAAGATAAGTGAAAAAACAAAAAGGCAAGTAAATATAGGGAAATAGGCACAGAAGGGGATGTACTGTGTGTATATATAGGGAATGTTGAAACTAGGGGGAGGAGTTCCCCTCATTAGAAGGAGTGTTCATTAGTCAGCCAGATCCGCCCACCAGTGGAGCTGAGCAGCAGCAACTGGATCCGTTTAGGGCTGAGGACACAGGGGACTGAGCCAGCAGCTGAGAGAGAACAGGCAAGGAGCCAGGACAGCACAGGCCTGACATGCCCACTTAGTGTGAGACCAGCCAGCGGCGACTCACCGCTGTTGCTTCTTGCTTCAGACTGTCATTTCAGGACCTACTGGCAATCTCTTGGAGAGGTCAGAGACAAAATATATTTGTAACAGTTCACAGATCACTCACTTCCAACCACTGATTTGATGACTAAACTCCTGCTCCAGATTTTAAAAGGTGTATATACATACAGTAGCGTTGCTTTTGTGCTTGAAGAAGCAGGTTGTGCTCAACATAATCCTTTCTCTGTTTATATTGCTGATGTAAACATTAACTCCTAATGTGAGATTTTTTTTTTTTAAATGGGTCTCCATGGTAAAGTCATACTGCACAGAAATGAACTTCTATGTGTGTCCTCTGTAGCTTTTGACCGGTGCTATTGAGCAGCAGTTGTATTGGTTTGTGGTAACAAGACTTTGCAATGCCACGGTACCAGCAAAACCAGCGCTGAAGACGACTGCCGCAGCAAACATGGCAACCTTGAATACAGGAATTCTACCAGTTGGAACTCCAAATATTTAGTCCATGAAGTTGTTTTTGCCTCCACAAAGTGTCATATTATATCTGTCAAGGTTAAGAGCTTCAGGCAACATTACAAACATATTTACAAATATATTTTATATATATACAAATATAATCAACTATTAAAACTGGGATATCATTCTAATAAAAGAGCATGCATCTTTGATTTTAAAAATATGTGAAGGAAGAACAAACACTTTATATGTATCATATGAATATTTCAAAGAAGAAAGATAATTGAAAGAACTGAAATGAGCAAGACTACATCATTTATTGGTTCTGAATGTCGGTTTCCATTAATTTCTGATTGATTGTCCAGCCTTAACGTAAAGGAGGAATTGTCTGTAAGAATGTATCCATCTCTTACATCATTGTGGAGGAATTTTAGCTTATTCTTCTTTACATCATTGCTTCACTTAAATGAGGTTTTTGGCCATTTGTTTATGCGTGGCTCTTTCAACATCCAGCTATGAGGCAGCAGTGTCATCCAAAAACTGCTTACCCTGCCTTTAAATTGCAGCAACAAAGTAAATGTTTGTGAACCACTGAACTCGATTTAAAAAAACAAACAAAAATAAACGGTTACTCGGGTCTTCCTGTGTGGAGTTTTCATCCTCTCCCCATGTTTATGAAGCTTTGTCTCCAAGTTCAAAAACATGCATGTCAGGCTGGTTGGTAGTTCTAAGTGGACCGTAGGAGTGAGCATGCATGGTTGTTTGTCTCCATGTGGTGGGCTGGCAACCCGTCCAGGGTGTGTCCCACCTCTTGCCTGTTAATGGCTGGATTAGACTCCAGCAACTCTGAAAAGGATGATGCAGTTATAGTAAATAGTTGGATTCTTGTTGGTTTCCAAGGAGTCATTGTGACAGACACACAATGCACTCTGTTGTGTAAAAGGAGCATTTAGAGGGCACCTTTAAATGCGGTCAAAATGAAAAATGAGGCAGAGTGATGAACAAATACGGTGTTGTCGGCCAAATTAAGGGAATGAATAGAACGAAAGTGACCTCGCTGTGTTACTTCTGCTCCACAGGAGCTTGGCAACAAACTCTTGTATGTATAAACTCACTTAGGTCATAAAAAAAAAACAGTTTCAAGCACTTTGTTTGATTTAACAAACTCAGAATGTTGAGCAGTCAAAATAATTTCCAAGAGTTAAATTAATCCAAATTGCGCGAGAAGGGCAAGAATAGAGAATGCCAAGAATGAGTTAAAACCATTAATTGGAAAATGATAATAATAATAAAAGCAGAGGTAATCTGCTGTGATTGACCACTTAGCTCTCTGCATGGCTCAGAGTACAGTATCCTGCACAGTGTGTGAACTGGGAAGTGTATGTGTGTGGGTGTATGTGTTTTTGATCATTAGTTGAGGGCAAAAATGAAATTAAGCTGCTGCTGAGACTGTGTTTCTATCTTTTTGCGTGTGCAGAATGTTGTGCCGCATGAATCAAACAAAATAAAAACTCAAAATCTTCGTGGGTTTTCAATTTGTGTATGAATGTGGGTGTGTGCCATGCTGTTCTGCCTTTGTTTATGTGGACATCTACAATTGCTAAGGAATTGGGGCTGAATTTTTTTGTCTTTTGGTTTTGTAATTGCCACTTCCGTACAACGTATTACCTCCTTTAACAGAAAAGCACAAGAGTCCCAGCTGGAGAAAAACAGGTGTAAATAATAACATGAATTCAATTTATTTGCTCTTCCATAGAGGCTGCGAGGGGGGAAAAAAAGAAGTGTTCTCATGGATTTACCAGTTGAATATGAGCGACAAAGCTGCAAATAATGAAGCACAAAACGTTGTAGGTTTGCTAGAGTCACTTATCCTGTCCTTTTAGACCTGGAGGATACAGCAATTTAAAGTATGGTCGTAGTATTTTATCTGACTGATGGGATGAGAAAATCTGCTGCATGATGCTGGTCCAGGAAAGCTTTTATCCAGTGACTTGGGATGGAAGGTGGAGAAAATTTGTTCCTGGATGTTTGGCTGTTTGGCTTTAGTATTAGTGGTCTGATGTAAAGGTGTGTCTCTGTTTAAGTGTAACGACGAAGGGAAATGGACATCTGTGGAGGCTGAACAGCATTTCATTTGAGGTTTAATTTCACTTGGAATCTGAATATATCTATGTATATATATACGCACACATATATATGTATGTGTGTATATGTATATAATATATTTTTTCTTTTAAATTGCATAAATCTTCTTAGACATGTTGTCAATGCTCTAGATTTTCCTTTTAAAAATAAGTGAGCTTGGGAAGAAAAATTACACTAAAACCAGGATCACAGCTCCTGAACTTATTATTTGCATGTGTGCATGTGAGTGTGTGTCTGTGTGTGTTTGAGTGAGAGATAGAGGGAGCCTTTGGCCATACCTGTGGGCTTTTCCTTCAGTATTTGTTCAGAAAGAGATGTGGAGACTGACTGTGTTGGCCTGGTTTTTGGCACATATGGGTGAGTTCAAGCGCATTTATGCATGTGTGTCTTTTTGCTGTCTCATGGGGAATTTTCAGTGTCAGCAGAACCCCTTTTTCAGAGGATACACAGAGACAGTGATGGCTGGTCAAGGGTTGCAACATTCTTTCAGTTTATTCTTTAATGACAGGAAATGTTATTATGAAACACTGAAGTGGACACTGACTTTGTACACAGTGTAACAGTGTGGACACACTGTTCACTTTGCATTTGTTCATTTTCATCTGATAAATGAGTGCCATTTGTCCAAAGGTTGCTTTTTTTGGATGAAAGTCGGTATTTCCACTCATATTCAGCTTAGTGTATTAGAACGTATAGTGCGAGCACATTCTCCAGAGCACACTGTTCAGTTTTTCTTGCACATATTTGTGGTTTGATAAGGTGAAGTAGCCAAAAGAACTGACCGTCTGTTGAGAGTGATCAGCTTTATGCTGAATGACACAGATTTTGAACTAATGCTTTGCATGGGAAGCATCTTGAATGGAAAAAATGTAAAACGTCCACATATTCTGTCAAGATATTCTGTTTAAACTAAATGAAATATATAGCAGCATCATGTCAGAGCAGTGATGCAAAACATGTGATCACAACTGACAATAAATGAAAGTATCTAACCCTGACTGACAAAATTAGAGAAACTGGTGTACTGGTGGCAGGTTTGCAGAAATACATGACATTTTGTGTGATTAGATGGCTCTCGTTCTGTCACGTCTTCAGTTGGAGGTTGGTCTTCCAGGTTGGCCACAAAAGCAGAAGTAATCGGCATGGTCTGAATAATAGTGTGGCAGCTATATGTTACCGTGGGAACAGAAGGTGGTGCAGGTGTAGCAGAGGCCAGTAGGCGTGCACACAGGCCAGGATCCATCAGAGTGAGGTGTGATCTTCTTGTCTTTAACAGAGGAAGTGTGTTAACTGTTATCTCCTCCAGTCCAGGTGGATGCACACCTGTATGACAAAACACAGGATGGGATGCATACTGCCCACTGTCTTGCACACACGCAATGAACATGCTGCACAAGTATATATCAAATGGCAGTGACAAATAGCACTAAAATGCTAAGCTTTTTTTGAAAGCTTTTTTTATGCATGACTACAACATTTCTCTTATTGTATCCACCCCTCACTTCCCTGAGTCTCTCTCTGTTCTTGGCCAGCAGCGGTAGCAGCAAGCAGGAGAGCTCTCCTAATGATGGCATTAAAAGAGTCAGGGAAATGACAGAGAAGAAGACAAAGAAAGTGGCAGACAGCTTTTTGCTCCCTGACACCCACAGAATCAGTGCTCCAGTGCAATAAAAAAAGGAGAGAGACAGTGAGAGACACTGTTCCTTTTGTGAGCCCTGTTTGTCTGTTTTTAGCAGCAGTTCTGCTCCAAAGCATTGATCATAAAAGTAACGCTGAGGGTTAAGGGCTTTGCTCGTTTAGAGGCATGGACCATCATGAATGCCTTTTGAATTATCTGCATGTCACCTTATGTTGGCTAATATTTAACATTTATTCTGTCCAGGTGTATACTTTGTTTATTCTACCATGTCTTTGCTGCAGGGTATCAGTGTGACTTGGTGCTTCCATTGAAGATACTTGGAAATGAACAGCAAAGAGAACTGCCAAAGCATTAATAAGGGTTTTTATTCATCTTCTCTGGGCTGGTACATACTTTTTATTTAATGCAGAGGAAACAACAATTGGTACAAGTGAAGAGGCTGCCTATTGATAACCTAACCAAGACAAAAACAAATGCAGCACTTTTGCCATTTGCTCTTGAATTTTGAGTTTGATTGTGCAGAAAAAAAAAAAAATCTGTCACTGCTTAGTCTTTAAAAAGCTTAATGTACCCTGGTATGAAGATGAGTGTAAACTACCAGTCTGATGACAACAGTTACTTTTTACATTTTTCTCCTCAACCTTTGCTTTCTTTATTCTTATTTGTTGATGTTGCACATGCAACATCTGCATGTAGTGCAGATATCAACAGAAATATCGTCAGTCCATATGAACGCTTGGAGCCTCAGTCACAATTCATGTTCTCTATCAAGAATGAGCCTCAGTGAATAATGTTTACATCTGATTCTCTGGAGAGTCCTGTTTACATGTGTGAGGACAGAATTACATTATTTCTAAATTCCTAACATGCATCAGTGGGGTGGGGGGGGGGGAGGTCTGACGGTTGCATCATCAGACGTTACTTATGGCCGGAATAAACAAAGTCGATGTGACTGATGGAAAATAATTTTTCGTGGAAAAATAAACAGTTAAGTCCAGTCACATTTGTCATATATGACAAAGTAGAGAGAGATCCTCGTGATATTTTTTTTTCATATCACAGATTATTGGCCGTCTGTGCTCTCTGGTAGCTCATTGTTCATGTGATCCGTTAATCATGTGAGTTCTATGCCCATTACATTTGTTTGTAATGTTTCCTCCTCAACTGAAGTAAAGTATTTAAAACAATCAATCAATCAAACAAAAACCTCATGTGCAACTTCAACAGGCCCTTCAACTTAAATCACACCCATTCATGTGCCACCTGAAAGTCCGATCACGTGAGGATGTCAGCAGTGAGTGGGACCAGTCACACTAATAGATCTGGACTTACAATAAATACTACTGGCATGGACATTTGCGCCAGCCCTGCACCTAGATCACACTCAGAGTCATTACTTCCACATTACGAGTCAATAGAAAAAGCAGCTCAGGCCTGAGCCAACCCATTGATCCATCCCGCCAAACCAGTAGTTAAGCCTGGTCAGGTGCAGCATCTCACTGGGCCCTACGGTGTGTTACACCACTCCAGGTCACACGATAAGCAGCTCTCAACTGTAATCAGCTCAAAATGAAACGATGACATCAATTACAGCACAGTGCTCAGTTGTTATTGACCCTAACCCTCACTGACTCTGTAGAGTGGACTGCGAGCAGACTGGAAATAAGTAAAGGAGTGAGGCCTGCGGGATCCGCAGGGCTGGAGGGAGGGCCTGGTGTGGAGGACAGGCCAGATTGCTGTGACATACTGTAGCATGAATGAAGAGACAAATCAGCTGGAGAGAGGGAAACACGCTGTCAGTATCTGATTGCAGGTTCCACCCTGCAATGTAGCTCCACTCAGACATACAATTACTCAATCTAGAGCTATTATCAGAATCAGAGGAAGAGAGGGAGAGAGAGAGGTAGAGCCAGGCAGAAAGAAAGAATGCTACACAGAGCGAACGAGTGCTTTTACCAGAGCCTGTGATTAACGTTGCACTTAACCAGCCCCCTTGTCGATGTTTTTTCCCGCTCCCTGTCATTCATAGATTGCTGGCTCAGTTTATTTGCGTGGTTGAAATAACAGGATTCACCATAGAAAATAGGGCAGTGGAACCCTAACAATTTAAGGGAAATACCTCTGTGATGTAATTTTATCAGCTGATTATTTTTATACACTGAAGTCTGCAGATGTTGTGTCTGTGCAGATGGATTGGGGCACTGTTGCTGTGATATCACAATGATTTATAGCTTCCAATAATGGCAACAAGGTTTCAGAAATTGCACTTTGTGCATAGTTAAATGGATTAGCATTTGCTAAAAAGTTTAATTAGCCAAAACCAAACATGAAATATGGGTACTCTGTAGATTGACAATCATACACCTCCCAAAAAAGTAAATGAGACACATAAAGCTAGAAAAGGAAGATGAAATGAAGATTGTGTAGGGTAAAAAGTTGCACAATTTCAGTGACTAAAAACTGTTAGCTGTAATGTTTTGTACTGTACATACTGAAGGTGCTCAGGTGCTATAATGAGGAGACCATGACAGGAACATTACAAAGACAAGGTATTAATCCTACCACTGATAGAAATCAAGATGTTCAATGTTATTAGCATGTTTATGCTTCGTCAACCATCAACACTATGGCCGTGAATTTCTACTTTGTTCCTACAGGGCACCAACTACAGTTTCAGAAAGCCCTGCTTGAGCCATGTAAAATACTTGAAAAACCAATCTGACTGCTGCTATGGTGAGATTTTACACTTAATTTGCATGCACTGTGAGGAACTGACAAAATGACATGCTAGCACAAGCAACAAGGAGTAGTGAGTGCAAGCTAGACTAGCCAAAAAGTAGAAGTAAGGAGGAGAAGCTTCTCGGTACGTCTTGCTTCCTCGGTGAAAATGGCAAACCTGAAATGTTCTGTTTATGGCTATAATATAAAGGACAAATTCAGATCTGCCCACCTCCATGTTATATTCAAAGACGCTATGACAAAAGTGGAATTACTTTTTGTTTTTCTTCATTCTCGTTTTTTCTGACACCTGTTTCCCTAAATGTGACCAAGAAACAGTTGGGATTTTCCCTGGAACATTGGTATGTCAGTCAGGGGAGGCAGGGGGAGGAGGTATGTTTTATTTCTTTATTGCCCTGCTCTCGCTCTGAATCTCTGCTGACAAGTCATGATTCCCCTCAATACACGGGGTGCAGGCGATAACACGTCTCCGTGTTCGGCCCAGCCACCTGCCTAGCACCTGCTGCCTGGATCTCACTGTGAATGAACTGAGTTCAAAAGGGGGCAATTCACATGAGAAGCAATGAAAAGCACGCTCAATGCATATGAGTCACCATCCCTGACATTTATTAGCTGTTTAATCTTTTCAATAAGAGCTACCAATATCTTGGAACAAAATTTTACTAATATTAGCATCATGTCAGTTGCTGTTAACTGCCTTAAACTTGTGTTAACCAGTACACCTATAGTACAGTTATCCAGTGCAGTTACCTTTAAAAGAAAATAGCCATTATTTGATACTCCCACCTGTATTAAACCTTCTATATTTAGGTTTTCCTCTTCTTGACAATCACTCTCTAGTAAATGCATATTACTCTAGCATTAGAACTGACATAACATAGTAGAGACAGTGTTATTTACTTAAAGAGGTGCAGAAAAGGCAAAGAGATTCTTTTTGTTTGTTTCTTGGTTTCTTTTTTCTTTTGGAAATGATAACGCCTGCATTACTGGGTCTATGCTGATGATGTGAATGTATTTCCAAGAGATTAAAGAGACATTTTGGTGTTAAAGTACAGTTTGAACATACATACACTGCCTGTCCAAGAAAGTCATAGTCTGGGCTGCTGCATAGCCTAGCGGTTAAAGCAGGCGGTCCGTGTACGAGGCTCAGTCCTCCTGTAGTGGTTTGACTCCTGCCTCGTGACCCTTTGCTGCGTGTCTGCCCCACCTTCCTGTCTCTGACTGTCATTAAAGGCCACTAGAACAAAAAAAAGTCACACTCTAGTATTTCATTGGACCACCTTTAGGCTTGATTATAGCATACACCTGCAGTAGCATTGTTTTTATAAGCTCCTGCAACATCGCAACATTTAATTCAGTCCAGAGAAAAATTCATTTTTCACCAATATGTTGTATAGATGATGAGAGAGTCAGACTGCTGAGCAAAGTCTTCTCCAGCACATCCCAAAGATTCTCACTGGGGTTCAGGTCTGAACTCTGTGGTGGCTAATCCATGTGTGAAAATGCTGTCTCCTTGAACCACTCCTCTACTACTGAAACAAGCTGAATCCTGGCATTGTCATCTTGGAATATGCCCGTGCCATCAGGAAAGAAAAACTCCATTGATGGATTAACCTGGTCATTCAGTATCTTCAGTATCTCATAACATTGCTGAACCGAGACCTGCCCAACTGCAGCAACCCCAGATCATAGCGCTGCCACCACAGACTTGTACGGAAGGCAATAGACATGATGGTAGCATCACTTTATCCTCCTCTCGTCTTACCGTGATGTACCCGTCACTCTGGAACAGAGTAAATCTGGACTCATCAGACCACATGACCTTCTAACATTACTCCAGAGTCCAAGGGTTAAATACATTTTCGATGCAGTAATTATCCAACTGGAGGCTTTTGCTTATTTGCTTAGTTACATCCAGGTGCTGATTTTTTTTTTCTTTTTTGGGTGGGCAGTGTATGAAGGGTTTGTCAGCCAGAGTCAACTGGACATAATGTGAGGCTTCTTTGGCTTTGAATTGTTAGAGGCCTGCGTTGCCCGAAAGTTGAAGGTATGGGAAGGGAGATCTTTTTGGGGGTTTATTTGGGCTCTCAGGTGTTTCAGAAAAAAATGGATAAAGGTTGTGCTAGGTTGTCTAAATGGATATGATATATTGAATATGAAATGAAATGTTAAGAAAAAACTTGAATGACTTCTGTTTTGGATTTTTTCTGGATTGTAAAAATCTGGATATGTGAATTCTTGAAAAATGGATAAATTTGCAAAATTTATGTTTCTCAGCTGCCTTCACTTTGTGTGCTTTGTGTCCTAGACTCATATTATTGTTACTGTGTCGTCTTTGTCGCTTGTATTAAATGTTTGCATGTTCATTAATGGAGCAGGGCTTGTCTGGCTGTCTGAATCTCTTTCTGCATACGGTACACATGAATAAAAATCACTTTGTCTGGTGCAGAACACAGCTAAGAATTGCACCTCATAAGAGAAACTCACACTTTTCTCATCATACCAAGGCTTCCTGTTTTTGTTTTGTGCAATAGAAAAATAATCACTCTTTCTTTCACAAGTGTATTATGTTTGGCGGTTTTGCTTGCACATAAGGACTTGGGGAATTGTTACAGTACCAGCATATGTAATATATTATATAATAATATATTGTATTCTAATAACTGACTGTGTGGGGGCTGGTATGAAGCTGCAGAAGCAAAGAAACACATCTAGTTCTTTGATCAGAGTGACTGATTGTCTGCCAACTTGTACATGGAAAGCTTTGGATACTGCCTTTCAATTATATAATATGTTTGCCAAGACTTAGAGAGGACCTTGTCTATGCAAAGCAATGTGTGAGACTTAGTTATTTTCTAGTTGGGCCCCCAAGGTTTGCTGTATGTGGCATCTGAATAGATCGG
>JBAMYA010000002.1:8674193-8704102 GCA_037176975.1 Arrhamphus sclerolepis
AGGTCTACATTAACGTTTAACCTACCGCAGGTCTACATTAACGTTTAACATATAGCAGGTCTACATTAACGTTTAACATATAGCAGGTCTACATTAACGTTTAACCTACAGCAGGTCTTCATTAACGTTTAACCTACAGCAGGTCTACATTAACGTTTAACCTACCGCAGGTCTACATTAACGTTTAACATATAGCAGGTCTACATTAACGTTTAACCTACCGCAGGTCTACATTAACGTTTAACATATAGCAGGTCTACATTAACATTACGTTAACGTAATGAGATGTTGTTGCTGCCACCAAATTCTAAAATCTGACGACGAATATCACCATGACGACCTCCAGAAGAAAAACTGAGAGAAGACGAGAACATGATGGTGGTGTTCAATATCACCGCTAAAGTCTTTATTTTTATTTTACTAAGGTCAAAAGTCAACTTCAGAAGATGGGTCCACTTCAGCCAATGAACATCTTCCTCCAGCAGGAAGTGGACCGCATGCAACGGGTCATCAGCATCGTACGGAGCACGCTCACTGACCTGAAACTGGCCATCGATGGTTCGTCACAGAGCACAAATAAAAACACCTGCAGAGCTTTATTTAGGCTCCAGTTAAATATAAAACGTCAGTTCAACTTGGATTTACTGATCAGAATCCAGATTTGGGCTGTTTAATCAGTGTGAAGACGCTTGTTTACCCTCACATATGGTTCCAGTGATGTGGACGTGGGGAAGCGACTGAACAAGCGCGTCCCCACGTCCACATCCATGGATGAGCTGCCCCTGAGCAAGGCACCTGAAACCCCCACCTGCTCCCCGGGCGCCGCACTGTGGCAACCCACCGCTCTGGGTCTAACAGCCCAGATGGGTCAAATGCAGAGAATGAATTTCCCCACGGGGATTAATTGTAGTATATCGAAAAAATAACAAAAATAATAATAATTTTAAGAAGATATAGAGTCAACATCCGATTCTCCCTCGTCTTTGTTGAATAACGATACTCTACCCGCATTGGAACGTACCAAAGGTCCTCGACATCCTGAACATCTCCATTTCTTTAAAATGCTCTTTTAGAAATGTTTTCCAGTCTGAACAACGGCTACAAATGACGTGAAATGTACAGTCAGCATCAAGTGCTTGCATTTCATATTGAGGTGCCAGTTCAGCCCAAAAGCACACGTTTAAAATCCCCCATCTAACAGAGCTTTCTGAGAGGTTTTTAGGAAAGTTCTGAGGCGTTACAGACAAAAGCTACATTTAGTTGTCCAAACATCACATCACAGACCAAAGATAAATACCCTTTAAATAAGATAATTAGTTTAAAAAGTAAATTTGTGGTAAATGTAAAAGCAAAGATATGGTCAAAATGATTAACTTGATAAAGGAAGTCGAGGTTCAGATCTGAGCTTCATATTCAGTAACAAAACCTTCATAACTCAGAAGTTCGCAGGTTTTCTAATAAAATAGCTGGAAAGTTTAGTGCACCCAGGTTCAAAGGTCAAAGAGTCTGACTCTAGTCTCTGTGGGGTTCAGGAACCATCATCATGTCAGAAGACCTGCGTGACGCTCTCGACAGCATCTTCGATGCTCGCATCCCTCGCACGTGGCTGCGCCCCAGCTGGCCATCGGACACGCTGGGCTTCTGGTTCGGCGAGCTGCTTGAGAGGAACCTGCAGCTCAGCGTCTGGATCAGTGCCGGCCGGCCTCTCCAGTTCTGGCTGGCTGGCTTCTTCAACCCGCAGGTTGGTTCAGAACTTCGAAGACACTAGAGACCGTAAACGCGTTCACACACTGACGTGTTTTTGTTTCAGGGGTTTCTGACCGCCATCCGCCAGGAGACGACGCGCTCAAACGCTTCCAAGGGCTGGGCTTTAGACGCCGTCACTCTGAGCAATGACGTCACCAAGATGACGAAGGAGGAAGTGTCGACTTTTCCTCCTCACGAGATGGGCGGGGCTTACATCTACGGCCTGTTTCTGGACGGGGCAGGATGGGACCGCCGTGGAGCCCGGCTGGCAGAAGCCCCGCCCAAAGTTAGTCTCTCCTGACTTTATTGTAAAAATACAGTTAAAGTTAAAAACACTGAGATGGCAAAAAAGTCAATCATTTTAAAGGCCAAGGCCCTCGTCACACCGGACTGCTGATACCTCTGGACCTGCAGTAGTTTTTAAATTACGGGATAAGTGAAGTCTGTGTTTTACTCTAATTAACAGACATTAATTGCTGGACGTGTTGTCAAGCGTGCGTAGCGTAACACAACAAGTGTATGGATTACTATAACAACCCAGCCGCACAGCAGTACTGGCTTATTGTAACAAACACACCACTATACAAACGTTTGTGTTTTGTTGTGGGTAAATGTTGGATCTGAAGTGTGTGATCAGTGATCATCCAGCTGCTCTTTGATTTGCAAAGAAACAATAAAATGGCAGCTTAAACGAGACATTGGTGTCCATGGTAACAGTGAACAAACGGTAACAATATTTCTTCTTACCGCATGCAGCCATGCCAGTCATCCATGTTCAAAACCAGTTCATCGCTCTGAACTGGTTTCTTTTCTTGAATCTTTCCTCAACTATCACTGATTATATAATCCTGTACAGTCCTCAGATCACACTAGTCCAGTTCTAATGGGACATTAGATGCTGCTGTTCTCCTGAGGTTGTATTTGTCTTATTATTTATTGCTAAAAGATCCAAGGTGATGAACACTACGAACCTCCTCACTGCTGCTGCAGGATCTAAGGAAGTCCAGACCAGGGGACTTGGTTCTGAAGGTTGTGCATGTCACTTTCCACATAAAATTCTGGGTCTGTAAAACCAAAAAACCTGAGAATGTGTGCACACACACATTTTAGAGACGAGTAAACTGGTGACTCAGGTGGACCAGAGGTTCATCTCATACATTTATCTTCAGCTCACTCATTTAAGCTCATTTAGCATCCTTTCATTCAAAGATTATATTCTGTAATTTCCACCTGCACAAACATCGCACTGGCCTGTGATTTGTAAAGGGAAACTACTTTCAGGTGTGTGAATGCACGCTTTTATAAATGAGGTTATTTTTGTGTTTTTTGTGGGAAGTGAACTTTTAGTAAAGTTCAGTTTCAGTCTTCTGAAATCCTGAGGTGGGACCTTCAGAGAGCTGGAGAAAACGGAAATGAACCAAAATAACAGACGTTGCAAAGAAGGAAGGGCCAGAATTCTTCCTCAAGCTGATGAATGACCTCATCTACTGCTGCTGAAGCTGTGGAGTCATGGGGGTGCTTAGTGTTTCCCTCACAACTCCTTCTTTTTTGGCTTCATGTCTTGTTTTGTAATTCTTTGAGGTTACGTTGGTCAAATAGTGAATCTAAGACAGAGATCCACGACCGTTGATGATGAACAGAGCGTGCTTCTTCCTCCTCAGATCCTCTTCACTCCTCTGCCGGTCGTCCACGTCTACGCCGTCAACTCCTCAGACGCGTCTGACGTGACGCGTCACGGCGGCAGCATCAGCCTGTACTCGTGTCCCGTCTACAAGAAGCCGCGTCGCACCGACCTGAACTACATCTTCTCTCTGTGGCTGCGCAGCGTGAAGATGGTGGAACACTGGACCCTGAGAGGCGTCGCTCTGCTCTGCCACTGCAAGTAACGGCTCAGGACTTGTTTAGCACTTACGACTTGTTCTGCTTTTAGCGTTACACACATTTATTTCTCTGGAAACAGGAAGCTTTAGTCTGGATCTTCTTTAGATTCAAACTATTTATTTATTTAGTCCTCAAAGTGGTGTTTGATTCCTTTACTCTCTTTATTCATGAGAAACTTTAGAAGATTATTTATACCTCCAGGTGTTGTGCTGTTTTAGAGAACAAACAAGTTCAATGAATTTCAAGGTGATATTTTGTGTTCTTTGTCTGATTCTCTCTATCTTAGTTTGTGGTTTTTAGAAACATTTAATGATCTTAACGAATACTTAGGTTGGATTTTAATAAAACAGTAACAGAACATGTGTTGATGTTTCAGCTAAGTTATAAAAGAAAGCATAAAAACTCAGCTGCAAGAATCAAACTCCAGAAACAGAAGGAATCACCCTCAAGAAGAGAACAAATAAGCTGAAATAATAAAAATGCAAAAAAACACAAAAAAAACTGCAGAACCTTTGTGCCAACGACACTCGAAAGCAAAAACAGCAGCTACGTGGCTTTACTAACAATTTAGTAGAAACTTTACTGAAACAACAAACATCTGCTGTGACATTAATCACACGTTGATTCCTGTTGACGACTTTCTTCCAAACGTGTTTGAAATAAAGTCTGGTTTGAATATTCTGACTGAGCACTGTTTTGTTTTGACAGTTTTAAAACAAATGATTCAAAAGATGGAAACAAAAAATAAACAATTACATATAATACACATGATACTCTTTACGATAAAACCATCAAATGTCATAAATATCAATCTAACAGCAGATCCAGTGACATCTCCTACGCTGAGTACAGAAATGATTCAAGTAAACTTTATTTTCCAACATTTAACAAACTGCTTTACGGTTTTAACTACAGCCATGCAGCCACTCTCTACTGGAACTAAAATCTAAGCTTAGGTTTCCTTCCACTCTAAACCTGAAACCTCCTGAGCCTGATGGAAGCCTTTCTGGAGCACCCTCATCACCTTCCTCCTGGTTGAGCGTTAGTGG
This sequence comes from Arrhamphus sclerolepis, assembly GCA_037176975.1. Lineage (NCBI taxonomy): Eukaryota > Metazoa > Chordata > Actinopteri > Beloniformes > Hemiramphidae > Arrhamphus > Arrhamphus sclerolepis. The sequence goes on from JBAMYA010000002.1 coordinate 8,678,870, forward strand.
GCGGAGTCTAAGCTGTAGCTCCTCCTCCCTGCAGGTTGCAGAGCTCCCACTTCTCTGAGCCTGGTGGTGCTTGAAGCTTTGCATCTCAGGTGTTCTTTCAGCAGAAGGTGGAGACGGCTGGATGAGCCAGGTGGAGGACTCAAACTTTAATTCTGCTTCGCTTCAGCAGAGCGCAGGAAGCTGGGCCTAGCAGCGGAAGTCACATGACTATTTTTATAACTTACACAGGACCTCAGGCCAGAATTAGTTTGGGCCAAAAGTTCTTGGTACTTTGGACTGAATTAAAAACCCTTTTTTCTAATCTCCATGTGCAGCTTTGTAGTAAATGGGGGGGGGGGGGGGCTCCTGCTGAAGCCTGGCTGGGCAAAGGAAGAGAACAGGAGGAGAGAGAGATACAGGAGAGACCCACATATGTTGTCAATGTTATTGAGATATTGTAGTCGAGAACATGTGTTATTGTCAGCCACTAAAGCAGAAGAATAGTTTTTGTTTAATTTAACTGGTTAAAGCATTGATGCTGCATGTCACGTGGGTTTCTTCCAGAACAGGTCCAAACAGGAGTGGACTGCAACAGCATACAGATATTCATGTACATAATAATCACATCAAATGCAAAAGAAGGTTCATATACATCTTAACAGAATGGTGACTCAACAAGACAGCTCCTTCCTGCATACATGTGTGAAGATAAAATGAAAGGTCCAAGGCATGGGAAAGGCAGACAAAGCTGCTCAGAATAGCCAAATATTTTACATAGCACATTTTACCCTCTTTTTTCTTCCTCCACTACCCATCTATCATTATCTCCTGTTTGCACCTCCTCATCTTGCTCTCCGTTTCCCACTAAAGTGCGTGGAGGTCATAGCCCCGACTGAGCTACAAGCTGTTGTTGCCTTAAACTGACATCTCTTCCTCAAAGAGCCCAGCTGATCGTGTTACTATGAAGCTCTGCTTGAGGAAGATCATACACACTCCGTTTTTGATCTCACAGTGGGGAAAAAAGTCTCCAAAGAAAGCATTGATAGTTATGTTTGTCCACAAAAAAAAGGCCTACTATGAAAGTAGAGCTTTGTGTGAGCCTGGTACCTTGTATGTATTAACACGTAACCCTAATCATATTTCTTATGCATAGCAAAACTGAAAAGTGAAAAGTCCTTAAACAAAACAGAGGACCAGTGGGCCACGTAGTGCCAGCGTCACCCCAATATACTTCCTCAGCATTTTGTACATTTTATAGATATACAAGGTCAATTTATGTAACTTCAAATGTAACTCAGCAAAGCAAAATGCAAGAGCATAAAGTTAATAGGGTTAGGGTTAGAAAATGTAGTAATTTCACAGCTTTTGGTCATCTGTGAAAAATATTGGTCTGTATATAGTACTTTTATTAGGCAGGCGTATGCATGCAGCAATACTGAAGCCTAAAAAATGTATGTTTATAGTCATTTAGTCTCACTTGTTCTTGTTTGTTATGTCCCAAGTAAGGTTGTGTTGTGGTCCCATGTTCCACATCAACGAAGACCAAAATTATCCATAATTGCTTTAAGATGAAAACCTGATATCTTTTATAATCATGAAACCTTTCATTTTAGGCAGTTGTTGAGATATTTTTGCATATACACAGATAACTTGGCCGTATTTGTGCTCTAAAAAAGAACAGAAGTACATTTTGTGCAAAAAAGTGCTTTAGATTTACAGATGTCATATAACCTCCAGGCACATAACAGACCCCAGATGTTCATATTTTGATCCACCATCTGGCTTTTGATCTCTTCAAAGTTTTTGGCCGTTCTGACCGTTTTAAAGGAGGGAGTAACTGAATAATGTGATACACTCTGACATCCTGATGATGCATGTATAATTCTGCAAAATCATTTAAGGACTAATTGCTGATAATTGAGCCAGTGTTTATACTGCTGGTAGCTCATTTTTGATCACTCTGCTCTTCTCAACAAGACTGTATCAGGGCCATTTGAGTTTAAAAAAAAGATGTGAGGTGTGATGGGAAGTAAAATCTAAAGGAGGGAAAAAAAGAATCTTGTGATTTTGTAACACAACTTTGGATGACAACACAGATGGTGCGTGACACTTTGCAACAGGATTTAGCAACTTCAAAATACCCTTGATTTTGGATCAAAATCACAATATTATTGGAATCTGGACTTTGAAGAGACACTGCTGTGAATGACGCCGCCATGTTTTTACTGTTTTTACTCTCATAACTGTGTACTTGTAATGACCCAATCCTCCAGTAGATTGCTGGGCTAACAGTGATGTGATTGGATTGACTCCCTGTAAGTCGAAACGCAAGGCACACTATTATTTTCTATTAGTTCTTTTCTTTTTTTCTTTCAGTTTTTAAAGTCAGAATCTCAGAGTTCTTGCACATGGTTCAGTATTGGGAATTTCGAGTTGTTTTTCTTTTCTCTGAACATTTTCCCACACCCTATCTCCAGAGTGTTAGGACCATTTTCTTCAAACGACCCCATTATGCCACCACACTTAGTTTCTTTTTTTGTTTTGTTTTTTTCTTTCTTTTTATGATTGTCTTTGCCCACTTAGGACTGAGAACTCTTCTTGTCTTCATATCAAACAAAGTGCTCCTTGCTGTTTCCCTCTCTACCAGATGATTTTCCCCAAACCTCCAAGGGTTGACAAGCTGCACTGTCTGTCTTTGGTTACACTGACAAGACAAGAAGTTACTTGAAAATTTCAGGGTGTTTTTTTTTTTTTTTTTCTTTTCTTCATCTTTAGAAAATGACTTTTGCATTGGCCAAAAGATATGACTGCTGGGATCTTTTGCTTCTGGAATGTATTTGTTTACTCTAATTTCTTCTCGAATACAGCCGGACATTGCAGCTGTCTTTTTTTAGGCAGCTGTCTCTGAAACTCATCTCTCAGTGTCTGGAGAAAGAGGGGGTGGGTGAAGCAGGAGTTGGGGGTAATTTGGTTAGAGGAGGTAACTATGAGATATGACAGAGAAGAAGGCAGACGTTTTGACATAGCCTCTCGCTGGTGCTCTGCTGTGATGTATAATGGTAATACAAATGAGCTTGCAGAAAGCAGAAAGGCCTGCACAAACTACACACACACACGCGCGTGCACATGCATGCACGCAGTAAATTACAAACAAATTGAACCTATAGGCTTTCTCTTTACCATGTGAAGCAGAAGCCTGGTTGCATTCTCAGGATAAAGATGCCCGTTTGATTTCTGTGAAAGCATTACATGAAAAAGAAGAATGTCTCTCAACAAAATTGCATAAATCCTTTTGCGCGAGGATCTCAGGTCATTTATGCTCTCTTTCAGAAAATGATAGTTTAAGTGGCTCTTTCTGAAGCCCGACTTGCAGTGCTCAGCTCAAAGCAGACATGAAAAGGGGCTGATTTCCTCCCAGACAATTTGATTGTATTAAAACTGCGGCTGTTGACTCTGCTTTCATGCCCCAGTAATTGGGGGCGATAGAGGAGCGTGGTGTTCCCCTACTAGATGAAATCTGTGGATCAGATCAAGAAGGATGTGAATTACAGTGTTCAGAAAGACGGCAGTTCACATCTCTGTCAAGGAGTGTGTGTGTTGGGGAGGGGGGGGGTCTGCATACACATTTGTTAGTTTGAAAGGGGTGGTATTTCCCACTGATGTGATACCTGCTCCATAATTTTTCATTTCATTCATTAGATCTTGGATTAAAGGTTTCTGCTTAAACCTTAAACCTTAAACCTTCAGATCAGATGGTAGAATGTGGAAGCTGTAGATGTGTCAACACTTTAATTTGCCCTAAACTAATATTTGCAGCAACATAAGCTCATGCATGTATTCACTAACTTTCACAGCCTCGGGCTACATATATCCTAAGCCCTTCCTCTGCGTCCCCTACATGTATGTGTCGTTTCATATTCACTGTATAATTCATTCCATTCACAAGGTGTTGAAGAAGCAGTGTTCTTTAAGTAATCCCAGGAGAGGAGCATAATGGTTTCAAATTTTTAAAACTGCAAAGGTTTTAAAAACAAAAACCTAACTGCCCATGCATCAAGATGTTTTACCTCCATTTATTTTTGGATCAAGCTTTATGAACCTCAAAATCTGCTCAATAAGTTGTGACAAGTAGCTTCAGCCACCATACACTGAGCACCTACTAAGCTACCTGGGGTCCCCCGGATACAGTTTTCTAAAAGAAAACGTTTATTTACAGCTGTATCGATAATTTGTTTTCCAGATTTCACTCTTTGTTATTGTGTTGTGCTTTAAAAATTCACCATCCTTTGCCCTTGAGTGGTGAAACCTTCACACTATTTTTAACTAAATTCAGCCCCACAATTACATGACCAGAACTTAACATGAAGGGCAGATTATGATTATTTAGATGCGAAACTGCCCAACTATTGCAGTACTCAGTTGATATTTCATACTGGTATAGTGGTCATTGTTTGTCCATAGTGGTCCACCGTCAAAGTGACTATGTGATGGCTCAATTGGACGCTGGTCATGTGACAGTGGCCCATTGCATGCTGTACATGTGAAGGAGACTGGTCAGATGTTGTACATACAGTGTACTACATTTTGGAAGATCAGTACACACTAGCAATACCTGCTTTATGTACTATGTGGTTTCGAAAGCTGCCTCTGTGCAGCAAATCACAGTTAATCACAAATTACTAGTAAATGTCTTTATTTTGTTAATTGATGACATTGTGTCCAAACCTTCAGTTTTTAAATTCAAATAACTGTTTTTTAAATTTTGTTCACTCAGTGCTCTGATAGATGCAAGTTACCAAGTTATCACTCTGTTCATCACGCAGTTGGTTTAAGTAATAAAAGCTGGTTAGCCTCAAGGCTAATAATTATTATAGCACTGGACACTACCAGGTACCTGGAACAGTACTCTAGATTAACTAGACATTGACACATTTTTCCCCCCAAGTGGTGAAGAGTATGGTCTGTCAGCTCATTAGGAATAAAGCTGGCCTGCTTTGATGTGTATTGGCTGGCATGCGATATTGCCAGCTGAACGTACTCTAATTATCACTGATTTCCGCCATCAGCTGACCAGGAGTGCTTCAGTATTTGACAAGGAAGGTCTCTTGGGCTCCAGAGGAGTTTTGAGTCAGTGATACAAAGATAAGAGACAAGATGAGATAAGATAAATCTTTATTGTCATTGTCACTTTTAAAGAAATTGAAGGTGCCGTTGACTCGGTGTGAGGTTTAAAAAAGTTAAAGACATTTATATATAAGGTAAATAGCTTACACTCATATAGTGCTTTCCAACTGTATTTCTTCAGCTCCAAAGCACTTTACACTGTAGACATTCACCCATTCATACACCAGTTGTTGGCGGAGCTGCCAAACAATGGAACTGGCCTGACAACTGGGAGCAACCAGGGATTCAGTGTTTTGCCCAAGGACGCTTAGGTTGGCACAGGAGGAACTAGGGTTCAAACCACCAACCTTCAGGTTCATGGCCAAACACTGTCCCAACTGAACCACCTTCCCAATAGTTTTATGTGTGTGTATGTGTGTGTTTGTCCTGGTTTTCATGGTTGTGTATCAAAGAATCGTGAGTCATGTAAGGTTTCAGCTCTGGGCATCATGTAGGTGGAAATTTTACTCGTGAGGTAGCTGTTTTATGTTAAATATACGGTATGTTGTGATGTCAGTATAACAGACGATAATGTCTTATTTGGGTTGCTAACACACTACTGTTACAAAGATTCCTGTTGCAGCTAGTGACTTACATTGCTAGTGTTTCATATGTCCATATAATAACTCACAAATCTAACTGTGATCATGCATGGGCGTCATGTTTGGGTTTTTTTTTGTTTGTTGGTTTGTGTGTTTTTTTTTTTTTTTTCATTTGTTGAGCCCTTGTTGGATCCAAATATTACAAGTATTTCTGATAAATGAAGAGGAAGGCAATCTATCTCCCTGTGAGTCTCTAGCAGGGCTTCGAGCATGCCTTGGAATACTCACTTTCAATTTGTATTTGAGTGCCTTGGATGTGAGGGTGCTGGGTGCCCTCCTTTGTCATGGAAACACCAATTTTTAATACAAGGTCTTTAAACATATCACATCAGCTAAATAACTGGATGATTAATGCATACAGAATGGTATAATAGCTGCATCTAAGATGTCTGTCACATATGGGCATGTACACATGGAACAGGAAGAATAGCTGTGCTAAGAATTATAATACAAGGAGCTGATAAATAACAACTACAGGGTTGATTTTAACATACGGCAGTGTAACTTGTAGAAGAGCTGTTAACTGAGGGGAGGAGATGAAACACTTAAAATTCAATGTGTGAAAAAGAAAAAGAAATAAGATTATGATTTTTTTATGGAAGGGTTAGAAAAACAAGCTGAATATTTGACATGTAATACGTGCTTCATGAATGCAAGGTCTTCTTAGATGTTTGATTTTGGCCTGTTGTACTATTACAGATTAATTTACTGAAATGTCATTGGGTTCAGTAAAACTTAAACAAGCAGCCTTTAATGGTTCCTGGAGGAAAAAAGTCTGTCCCTCATTGTATAATTTTTGACATGAAGATGTGAATTGGCAAAACTAGACTTTGGCCACACCCTTTTTCTAGATTTTCACAGGCGGCTCTGACGGTATCCCTGGCTACCGACAGTAACCTTGGTGATACCGGTGGAGATATGCTGCAGTCAGTGGGCGTTGCCAGGGCGTGATATGAAAGCATAGCTGGAGCGGTGTGTGTATGCATGTTTGTGTGTGTTTTAGCCTAAGATCCTGATAGCAGCCTCTGCCAGAGCCTTGATTTTGACATATCCTTTGATGACGGCATTGGTATTCGAAGAGCCTAACACACACACTCACACACACACACATACATGCGCACACACACACCAGAGGGGATGGGGGAGCGATCGAGGAAAAGCTGTGAAATATGAAACAAGAGCATCCAAGTTCAGGTACACTCTTGCATAAACATCTTTTAATTACGAGTGGGAGCCAGCAGCTTGTAATGGAAGATGGTATTCAGTGTTTCTTTGTCTTTTCTGTAGAGGTGCTCATGTGTCTCCCTTTGGGCCTGTGAGGCCTGAGAGATCCAGGACTTGTCATTCCTTATGTGATTTATGGTCAAAAGGGTGCGCTTCATCAACAGTATTGTACACCTTCAGTATCGCTACAGTTTCATACCTGATAGGCTATTACGACTCAGTAATAAAATAATCAATATTGAAATTAGCATCTGCAAACTGCAGTTTCAGCTTGAAATGTTTTTTTTTTTTACTCAGTGGAAAGTACTGGACTTTTAATTTTCATTTGTTTTAAAACTGTACTTCATTCTAGTCCTGAGTCCTGAAAGCGGTGCCGTTTGTGTTTCATGGCTGAATTTAATATCTAAAAAAGCAACATGTGAAAGTAAATTGATACATGCAGGCAAAACACCAAAGAAAATCACTTGAGCTGAGTTCTCATTTGGTTACCTTTTAACATAAATCCTCTTCAGGAAGCTGCACAGCAGAATAGAGGAGATGCTGTTGCAGGGTAAAGCTAGTATCTTCCCAGAGAGGGTTGAGGCTAAGGCCAGCGATGTTCACTCATCTGTTGAACACACACACTGTCTGTCTTCTACCAGACAGACTCTCCTGGCCTGGGCTGCCTTCATCAACACATCAGCAGTATGCTGCAGCCAGTGATTTTGACTCACTACAGCGACCCACAGACGTTATCCAGACACTGGGGGAGATGTGGGGAGAAGGTGTGAGGAACTTTGCGAAGTACTGCATACAAAATCATGTCTATTATGACTGCAGCCACTGACAGTGTTAAACATTTCTAGCCTGATTTCCATTTCCATTCTCCATTCCAGCTTCATCTCCATTTTCCTTCTTTGCTACCTTCCTCTGATACCCTTCTTTTCCTTTCTTTTACTCCCGTCCTCACCCAAGAGAGAGAGGTCATTGCTAGATTTCCCCTCAGGTTCTTCATAATCAAATATTTGACCTAATGAAGGGATTTAATTACTGGTTGCTCAGCACTGGAGGTATCAGATCACTCCTTCCTCTTTTCATTTTCTCTGCAATTTATCACCATCTTGACAGCAAGGTGTGCATGCATGTGTAGTTCTCTGTGTGTGTAGTGCATGACAGCGTGTGAAAATATTCTTTGAAGCAGCACAGTGAAGAGCTGACTGTGGACCAGTGTATAAATTTGTAGTTAGTGTGTCACTGGAGACAGTGGAAGCAGACTGGCTCATTGAAAATGGCATCCAAACTATGCTAATGCCCATACTGTTTTCTAGACGAGTACAGCTTGCATTCTTTCTAGGAAGAGTAAAAGAAAAACCAAAAAGAAAAACAACAACCCAAAAATGTGATAGTCATGGCTGCATGCTTCTTGGTATTCACTTGAGAAGGTCAAACAACCCAGAAGTTGCTATCTATACAAATTAGTGAGGAAAAGCATTAAGACAGTGTATGCATGCATGCATGTGTTTGTTACACAGTAGGTAGAGCAGCGGAAGGGGTATACGAGTCTCCAGACCATTTAGATTTGACAATGAATTAATAATCAGACAGAATCACAGCAGCGGAAACAATGCAGGTGGCTCAAAGAGTACCACAACGGAGAGAGGAGGGGAAATTGCTCTTATCCCATTGGTGATGCCAGAAAATACTACACATTACTTTAGTCTTGCAGATGCACACATTTAATGGAGAGCTTAGGTGAAGGGGGAAATAATTCAGACATGGACACCTAATGTACAATTTCTTGCGAAATCACATTTGTTAATTGAATCTAATAAACTAACAACTTCAAGATTGCAGTGAAAATACTTGGCTGAAATTGCTTAAAATGATGCATTTATCATGGAGGACATCTGCTACCAACTGTCTTTATCTGCTATTTACTACTGCAAATGAGTAATTCTTCATATTTATTGGGTTACACTTCAGACAAATATCTGAGTCATAAACTCTGATAGGTTTACAAAAGCACAAATGTTTTCCGTACAAGCTTTGAATGAAAGATAGCGCCTGCAAACAAGTTTCATATAGATACTGTGCATTAGTTTCTTTTGCACTCACTAATTTTAAGCGCAAAGGTTAGATTTGGTGTTATAATGGCTTGCTTTTTCAATTGCTGAATTTGAAAATTGTTAACACCGCAATCCCAAAATGTCCCTGTGTTACATTAAACTGAATTCCATGAACACCCCAACCTTCCTGCAGGTGTTTGCAGGAAAAAAAAAAAAGTCAGTGAAATTATTTCAGGAATTAAGAGAAAACATATTCATATTCTTGCTTCAGTGCAGCTGGAGTCTCAATTGTTGTGTTTGTAATAAAAATACATACACATTTTTCCAGTTTGAATGACAGAATCACAGAGAATTATGATGCCAGTCATGCATGTTGCCAGGAAGGTGCACTAAATGCTGGCAAAAAGAGGAAAGAGAGTGGAAAGATCAAGTTATGCCCCACTTCTTTCCAACACACAGCCGTGTTTATGTGGCTGCCTTATCCCAGCCTCTGTCTACCCTATCAGCAAGAAGCCCCTGGGGCCTAGTCATGTTCTGCCTTTGCAGTGTCCGTCTCCTAACCCAGTAAGGGTTAAATATATGTGAGTCGATTTAAGGGAATGTGGCAGTTTTCCCAGTATCCTTTCCCAGGCCCGCTCAGGAATTGTTTGGCTAATTTCAGCTAATAGTCAACTTGATTGTTTAACACATGGAATCAGTGTGTGAGAGTGTGTATGACATTAATTTCTTAAATAACTTAACTGCAAGACCGCACATGTTTTGGCCTAGTGACCCCCATGCTACCATGACAACCATAAGTGGTTAGACACAGAGTGTACTGATGTTGTTTTAATTTGTTGGAGCATTTGGTGTGCGACTCCACACGTAATCTGCAGAGCGATGTAACTCAGCTCTACAGTTCTATGAGACTAAAGAGTTGTGATGTTTTAAACGGTCCTGCTTCTTTTGAACGTGTCCTCTGTAACCTTACTGCTCAGAGAAATGTCAGTGGCACTGCCAGTGTGCCTTCCTTGACAGATCTTGAAGTGTCTCCTCTACACCGCTTTCTCAAGATTCCTACAGATACATGAGGTGATGTTTTTCAGAGGACAGGTATCTTTGCTGTGCATGCTGTGGCATTCTCTCTGGTGTCTCGCCTGCTCTGCAGTGTTGTCATGGCTGCGATTCACTGGAAGACCTTCTACTAGGTTTCTGGCATAAAGAAAAGTTGACCTCTAAAATACTTGTGTGCATGTGAGTTTGCATGATTGATCATATAAACATGAGACTTGAGCAGGAAACCATTATAAATCTGTAGTAATGCAGCAAGCTAATATACTGTCAATACATTTGTTGATCATGAGTATTAGTAGCTTGATCTTAATGGGCCAGTGAGTAATTCTTATCTTGTTGAATGTTACTTATATCATCCTATATTTTGCACGTTTATGCATTATAGGTGGTCGCCTGTGCAAAGCCATGGAAAAGATTAATGGAATGAATGAAATTTCTCTGATATATGTTGGTCAAAATACCAATATGACCAAGATAAAGACAGTACAGCTGTTTAGTTTTTTTACCAGGTCTATACAGCAAAGTTCATAGCAGCCATTTTTGGGGGTGGAATTGATTCATATATTTTATCTCCTTCTTCAACATGATGTGCCTCGTTTGTACAGCTTTGTGCCATCATTCAATCATCTATTGATAATATTTGCACAAATGAGCATTGATTGACTCATAACTTGCAGTTTTGCAATAAATAGTGTTGACTTTTTTTATTTCTTTTTTTTGAGCTACAAACATACCTCCTTTCAGTGATTGAAATTCAGTTAAAAATGAACCAACACACAAGCTTTACTAGATTGTGTTTCAGGTACTATTTATTTGTGCCAGTCATTTGATGGTATTTAGCAATTTTGTAATCAAAATGTATTGATTTAATGGGAGAAACTCCCTTGATTTTACTTTTCAAACCTGCGAGCAGCGTCTGTCTTGTATACATTGTCTGCTGCCAACTGACATTAAGTTGTTGGGTTAGGATGATACAACAAAACATGACTTGGTTAAGGTCAATTTAAAAAAGCCACAAAAGCCCCTATAAATTACCAGAAATATATAATTGCTGTATTACACAGTATACTATGCCTTTAAAATATAAAGTTCAAAAACACCCATCAGGAAACAGTGAGGAAACACATATTTTCCAACAGCATATTCCTAGTCATTAATTTGACTTGATATGTTGACAGTAATGCAGTATTTTCTTTCTCTTATCTCACTCAGTCTTTAACTGTCTGTTTCATTTCACTTCATCTTGATAATCACAAGCGCTCCATGAGATCAGTGCTGTTGTCAGTCATCACACTGTTTCATGTTCAGCCCCCGAGTACACCATCGAAAACATACATCTGTTTGAGTTGTAGCCTGAGGTTACAGAAGAAATTGAGGATTTTGACTCCCGTTTAACTGTTATTCATTTCACTATATATTCAAGTAAGTCATCCGTGCACTGAAAACATATGTAAATGCTAGTTTTCTTATTTCAGTGGTCACTTAGGCAGTATTGTGTAGTTTAGTAGTGTAGTTTGCCCCTCTCTGTCATTGATTGCTTCACATTATATACTAGACCTGTTGAAATAAAAGGTCTGCTAAATCCCATTTCATAATTTGTAGATCTCAGAAGATCTTATCTAACAGTGTAAACTGTTGACTTTGTCAGAAGGCTTAATAATTCCATCATCAAATGGTCCCTTTGGATCTGAAGGTTGAATCTCATCAGTTACTGTTCTCTGAAATTTGCTTTTCTTGCTCAGAATGAAGTCCTATGTTGACTTTTCAGATGATGTGGCATGTTCTCAGGACTGTATGTTCAAAAAGATTTCAATCTGTTTCAGAGTGGTCAAATTATTGGTATGCATTAAGCAAAGAAAACATACAATATACAATGACCTATCCCTAGCTTCAGTTTGCTAAGGGGTATAAGAATTGGACTCAATGAACTTGGTTGGAGCAATGGAAGAAGTTCATCTGGTCTGATGAGTCCAGATTTAGCCTGTTCCAGAGTCATGGATGCATCAGGGTAAGAGGAGAGGTGGAAAAGGTGTTGCACCCATCATGTCTAATGTCTATCATACAGGCCTGTGGGGGCAGAGAGTCCCAACCTGAACCCTATTCAACATCTTTGAGATGTGCTAGAGAAGACTGTGCTGAGGTCCGATTCATGGATCATCAATATCTTGGCGAATAATGATTGCAATGATGAATGCAAACATATTTGCTAAAGGTGGTCCAACAAAACATTAGAATGGGCAGTGTATGAGCTGGTGGAGAACATGCAGTTACATCTTCTCAGTTCACCAATGAACTGTGATGTGATTTAGCTCCACACTTCATGGAGCTTGAAGCAATGCTCGGACCATTCCAGAAATGGATCACTTGGTCTGCATGACTTTTTAAGTTGCACTCAGTCAGAGAAAAATTCTGCACTTTGGAACATCTCGGTCACTTGCTTATTTCTAAGAAAAAGAAAATTCCTAAACTTTGTCATCTATGGCATTGTTTTTATTTTAATTAAAATGGAATCAATTAAAAATGGAATAATTTATACATTGTGAAAACAATAATAAAAGAGTTTTGAAATTAATATAAAAAACATATGTGAAGGGATATTATTTCCCTCAGGCCGAGGGAAATGGTATGCCACCATTTCTGCAAATCAACTGGACTGTTTTGCTTTTTTCCATGGTTGTATGTGCATTCGTGTTAAGCATATTCAGTTCACATGGCTGGTGTCAGCTAGTTGTCAGTGGATTGAGCTCAGTGGTCAAGAATGCACCAAAGACTAGTGTGGTTAGTAAAAGGAAATTATAATTTTAGCTTCATGTATTATATTCAGGTGGTTTGATGCTTTGTCAAAACATGAATAAAACTTTGCTTATCCCTGTCTATCAGCCTTTGGTTTAAGTAGATGTAGGCTAGATTGTTTAATTCCTGTAGCCTACGGTAATTAGCTTGAAGCTAGTTTGGGCATTTGCATAATTTTCTGAGAGAAACAGGTAGCAAATAGTTAGTTACTCACAAAGATAATTAGCAGAAACAAAAACAGAAAGTTCTTGACTATGTTGTATTAAACTGCTGCAAATTATGGTGCAGTCAAATCTGTGAGACAGGCTGTGACCCAGGATTTTACAGAGAAATATGATTGATGATTGTGAAACACCAGTCGTAAGGCCAACTGAAATTTAGACTGTAGGAAGTTATTTATTGCTGTTCTTTGATTGCTGAATGAGGACGGTTTTGGTCAGTACTGTCTGCAGTATTTTCAACCAGACTAGTGTTTTTAGCATATAGCAGCTGGTTGCTAGTGTCTGTGGCACGCTGCATTCTATGTTCATTTAGCCACTTGGTGATGCAGTGGGTGTTTTGTTAAAGATGAAAATACTCTTCATGAGCTCTTCCTGCCTAGAAGTCAACATCCGCAAAGGCTTGAATCAAGGCAACTGGATTTCTTTCTTGGTTATTGAAACAGTTTATTAAGAAGTCCAGTTGTCTTGGTTCAAGCCTTAGAGTATTACCATGATCTGACTTTCAGAGTACTACAGATCAACAAGCATTTTAATAATAGACAATTTTGTCCTGGTTTTGGAGAAGTGATTATGTTTTTGATGGAGATTAAACAGACAAAGCTGATCATTTTGGTTGTGACTTTCAAGAGTCATCTTGTTTTTGCACTTTGCCTGCTCCATCTTTAAATGTAAATGATATGTCTAAATTTGGGAGTTTTGGGAGTTCTATAATGTAACTAAACTTATGCCTGTATTGTGCTAACTTTTTTCAGCCTTTATTTAACAGACTAACGCCTGCAGGATATAATTGTTTGATTCCTAAAGACAAACTTTCTTTCACAACCCATAATGAAATCCATGTACATCAAGCCACTTTCATGCCAGCAATGACAAGAGGAATCAAACCTCTAAATGCTTGCCAGTTAAACACACACAGAGTATCCCACTGGCAGGTATTTTCCTGTCTCAGTATCCAGTCGCCTCTACTGCAACGCCAAGAGTGCCAGAGGCCTCTCAGTTGTGTTTGAAGTGTAACAAGCTTCCTCTATCCTCATGCATGTCACAGATGGGGAACCTGAGCTTGGCATCGGTAGAGAGAAGGGACATCCCAGAAAGATCAGTCACAGGAAACAGAAAGGAGTTCAAAAGCATGGAATTGTACACAGGAAAGGTGCATGGCACTCACACATAGAGGTCCTTATTGTGATCTAAGAAGTTGAGAAAGGGGATTGAGAAACAGCCAAAATCAGCATGAGCATCAGGGTCACCTCTTCTTAAATCCTGTCTGTGTCGGCTCTGTACTCAAAGTTTGAATGAGTTTGTTTATGATCATCTTCCCAAATCCTTCCAAACAGTGCTTTCTCTTCTGGCTTTGATTTACTGCCATGACAACTTCAATTGTTTTCTATCTAATACATCTTGGAAACTGCCAAATTAGTCTATTTTAGACTAGATTTTGGATAAGATTTTGTACTAACAACTTTGCATTTTTAGAAATTTATTGACAAAGAAAAACTGCTTAAAAGCCAAAGTTAAAAGTTTCATAGATAAAAGAGATGAAAGATAAAAGATTAATCAGTTGGAGTAGTCTGTACTGTCACTTTTACACAAAAATTTCATGGCTGCATTGATTTTTTTTTTCTCTTTTTTTCCTCCACTGTCTCCATAAATATTAATGGTTAATACCAAGACATTTTTTTAAAAAGTTGGATATATATGCAATTTAATGTCAGTTTTCTTGTGCAGAAGTGCAAGTGATAGTGAGTGTGTCCTTCACCAGCCTTCTTTGATCGTCTAAACTAACCCCCGTCTTAACTCCAAAAAGTACTGTGATGTTTGTGTGGTCTAGTGTGTGTGTGTGTGTGGTACTGTTGTGTATATAGATGTATGTATGGAGGTTTGTGTTGTGATCTGTATGTAACCCTCGTGTCCACCAGAAATAAAGCTGTCCAGCAGTCAGACATAAAGCAGTGTTTACCTCCAACACTTGCTCAACATCAACCAATGACCACAACCATTGTTCCAGGCTGGATTGGAGTTGGTGCTGGTGTTGGACCAGTGCCATGCACCTCCACCAGTGCACCGGAGTGACCCCCCTCCATCAGCAACAAAGCTGGAAAATAGCGACCCCCACCTGCCAAAAGTCCCACACAGCATGGCCTCTAGGCCATCCCATGGGCCAGGTTGTCCCCCAAGCTCTGCCCCCTCAGGGCAGAGGAATATGCCCCAAGCCCACAGAGGGGCAGCAACCAGGACAGCAGGCAAGGTAAGGAGTGCAGCCAGCACCACCCCAGGACACATGGGCACCCCAAGGTCCATCGCTCTGAGCACCAGGGCAGTTCCCATCCCGACCAACCCAATCCATCACCAACCAGGTGTGGCCGGCTACACAGCCCCATAACAGACCAGGAGGGTGACCCTCGGGTTAGAGGAAATTGAGCAGTCAAACAAACTGCATGCAGGAAGTGATGGAGATATCAGGATCATAATGGAGGTTTCTTCCTGCTAGCTAAATGGGTTGTAGAACATGCTGAACAGTTAATAACAGAGAGAGTTTATTAGTACAGGGTGAACGACAAATCAAGGAATATAAACAATATTAATTACAGAAGCAGTAGAAATGCTTGTATATCTTTGTATTTCCTGTGTGTGTATAAATGTGAATGTGTTGATTACTATTTGTGTTGGTCTGCAACAAATAGTCATCAGTGCAACTGTTAAATGTAGACTGAAGCTTGTTTTGTTTTGTTTTAAAAAAGTGCAGACAGGGTGTGATCCTCAAATCCAGGCACACTGAGAGAAATGTGCACACATTGACCATACCAACAGTCAGACAGTGGAAAGATCAGAGACTGGATGCACAGAGACGGCTCAGTGCAGGCGGTGCCGCTCACATCTCTATTGGCGTCAGGGTCTGGAGAGGAGACATCAGGTAATTAAAAAGAAAAGTGAGAGAAAGAACAGGAGAGAGGGGAGTGGGAGGGAAGAAGAGTAAGAGGCCAGTGGGGAGAAGGATAATGGACAACCTCATGCAGCTTTGTCTGAAAACATAACTTGTCATTAGCACAGCCATCAGCAACAGGCATGTTAAAGCCTGTGGGTTCCACTACATAGAACGGCTCAAGTCAGCTGGGCTCTACTTATTTCTTTTCTCTGTCTGGCCAGAGAAAATTATCACTTGTGCATCAACAGTTTGTCTGCAGCTTAGTTAAGTACTGCAAGGTTTCTTTGTCTCAGAAGAAAAAAAATACCTTTGCAAATTTGTGTGCATAATTTGTGTGGATAGACATGCCACCTTCGTCCATAGATTATGAAGAGCATGGATTTGCACAACCCTACTTTTCTTAGCTGACCTGAGTGAGCTCTGTATCATGTAGTTGTTATGTTTACTCAGTAAAGAGGTCTAACGCTTCTGTACTCAAAACTAGCCACAAACATTTAGCGCACTCCCTACTAGTACATGGACGTTTTGTGTGTGTTGTCTCTCTGCTGCAGATATTATAGACACCACTGATTTGAAAATCAACTGATTATTTAGATGTTAAGCCAAGACAAATCAGAGATAAGTACCTAGTCATAAAGGTGAGTAGAGCTGCGCATAGGTTGGGTGGTTGGAGCCATATGATGAAAAAATAAACAACAAAAAAATAAAACACCATCAGCCAAAGCACAGCTTTCCTGGTAAAATGTGCTTTTTTCATTCTTTCATTGTTAACATCAAGATCAAATTATGCATTTTAACTTATTCTGCATTTGATTGACAGGTTTCTGTTCATGAATGCATTTCTCTGCATTTTTCCTGCGTACAGAAAGGTTGTGCTGTGTGTATATGTGTGAATGTATGTATGTGCATGCTTGTCTGGTAATTAAATATTAAATTAGAGCTGTCAGGCTTGCTCAGTAGGAACTTTGCCTCTAGGCACGTCCACCTCAGGCTCCCACAGAAAGGAAGACAACAAAAATGAGAGGAAAAAGGTGAAACTGGTTCAATCATTTATAGCTGAGGGTGTTAATTCAAACACTGTGACAGTCAGTACATGTACAAGCTAGTTAATTAGACTCCTTTCTTAATGTCTTCATATACATGCATGTGAAGGGAATCAATTTACTGACCATGCACACAATAAGTGTGTCTGCTTTCAGCTTGTTAGCATTAGGATTTGATCTGATCTGACTGACCTATTGCACCACACACCAGAACAACAGATTCATCTTTTTCTTAGCTGGCAGTAGTGATTGGAACAATGTGTGAATGTATGTATGTGCATGCTTGTGTGGGTTTCACTACATAGAACCCACGATTGGTTTCTTTGTTTTCGGTTCTTCCAGAAGTTCTAGGAAACCTTGGGAGAATGGGCACGACGCTTTAGGCAGTTTCAGTTCAGATGAACGTTAGCATGCAGGGATTAGCCTGACTTCCTTCGCATTGTCTGGGGCATTTTGTCCAACTATGCGTCTAGTTTGATTTCAGTTGGGCTAAGATGTTTACGTGCATGTTAAACACTACAATTTCTGTGGGTTTTTTTTGTTTTGTTTTTTTTAATCAGTCATGTAAATACTGAGTGAGAGAGTAAAAACTTAACAAGGAAGGACACGTGACAAATTTCTGTTTCTCTTCCAGTAGTGTGTCCAAAGAGTAATAGTGAGTGTGGAGGTGAGAGCCGTTGAGCTGTCATTATGGAAATATAGTATGTTTTCAGTTTTTATTTGTTTTCCGTTGTCATGGTAGCAGGAAGCAAAGTTAGCCTGTGTCAGGTGCCTGTTGGTTTGACCCCTGTCTTTGAAGCTGACAAGCGCTTGAAAAACACACTGAGCAGCTTGGATGGTTCCTTTTCACACACCCACACAGGCTTACATGCACAGTGACACACACACAGCCTTGTCTATACCACATTGTAGGGACACATATACACACACACCTGCACACACACACACACACACTCAGATCGCAGGCACTTATGTATGTAAAGTATAGTAGGGGACAGCTTGCATAAAATATTGAGTTCAAAGTTGATTGGAGCTTGTCAGTTATGCTCCTCTGCTTGCATCATATATAAAGGAAGTTATTTTAATCTTGCACAGAGATGTAAAAAGAGATGTTTTCAGAGTAAGTATACAAAGAACTGAGGGACCAGTTTAAGACCATGGAATAAAAGCCAAAAGGGGAAAAACCAGTCAGCGGAGAGAATAAAAGTAAATAGAGCCCTTTCAGCATATTTAACACAGTGAGGTGAGATAAGACACACAAGTAAACAGTGACAAATAAGTTGGTTTATATACTTCCACATCTGTTAGCTTTTAACAAAATGAAGCTAAAATACTTACACGTTGGGGGCAAAAATAAATAAGTAAAACAAAAATTCACACAGGCACATTATTCATGTGGTGCTATCCGTTTGAACTGCATGCTGTTAACTCAGTAAGTGAAGAGGTAGAAAAGTGGCCCAACTCTCCCCCCGTCTCTGCTTCAGCTGATTTGAAGTGAATGAGCCTCTCGTTCTGTACGCCATGTAAATATTTTAGCAGTTCAGACGCCTGTGCTAAGCCTAGCCACAGTGCTATGTCATTGACCATTAGTGCTAACCTGCTGCTTTTGCTGCTCTGTCCTGCCCTGCCTTTGTTTTTCCTCTTTAGCTGCATGCTGCTATTCTTACTATTAGAAATTGCAACTGAGTGTGTAAAGCCACATTTGGATTCACATCAAATCAAACTGCTTGAGTTCAGACGAACTTGAGCATATTTGGCTGCTTGGTTGAACAAGGTGTGAAAACTCAAGTCAGATGAGCCACTGATGATAATCGCCTTACTGCTGTGAATTGTAAATCAATTTACCAAATCAGCTGCAGATATATGTCCGCAAATCAAGTGGTAAATTAGTGTGCATTTCCCACTTTAAAGCTATGAGTGCTTCATAGTTTTCATTTTTCATATTATCTCACCTTTTCTTGTTTGTCATCATAAGAAAAATTACATTTACTTTCCATCTTTGAAGTCCATTAAAAAAAGGTCTCTTTGGACCACCTTGCTTTTTTTTTTAAGTTCATCCACTTATTACAGTTTTTATTATATTTAGAACAGAGTGTTCATAAGGCCTCTTGTAGAAATAATTTCTTTGCTTGCAGAATTTGTCCATATTCCATTGAATACACTTTTCCCATCTCGGATAAAATGTTCACTCTGCCACTGTTGCAACACAAGCCCAAAGCATGTCACGTACTGAGCAATCATTTTGAAACCAGAGGGACACTTGGAGAGCATATTCTCGACCTCAGCTGAT
This sequence comes from Arrhamphus sclerolepis, assembly GCA_037176975.1. Lineage (NCBI taxonomy): Eukaryota > Metazoa > Chordata > Actinopteri > Beloniformes > Hemiramphidae > Arrhamphus > Arrhamphus sclerolepis. Next base: position 8,698,206 of record JBAMYA010000002.1, read on the forward strand.
GTCACATTTTTTAAGAAAGGAAATTCAAAGGGTGTCTGGCAGTTGTTTGAAATCCAGAGTTCCAAAGATGGCTAATCAGTATGAGTAAGAAGGAGAGAAACATTGAAAACTTTTTATAAACCTTGATTTACTGTCTTTTATTCACACACGGACATACACACCTAAACACATTCACAAACTATAGAACTTAGATCAATCAAAAGAACAGCCAGCTCAGTCTGTCAACTCATGCACAGTGTGAGTCCAATCGATCCAGCGGCAGATCTCATTGGTGAACACTCTGGAACACAAACGCACACACCCACATAGACTACACACTTGCACAAACTTGAGTCATAAACTTTGGATGCTGTAGGAATCTCAAATAGTGACTTAACAGTTGATGATTTTCCTGACCGCACAGATGTCACTGAAATGATGTTCAAGTGAGTGGATGAATAAATAAGCACATTTTACGGCTGTGAGACAGCAAGCCAACTGTGAACTTCAAACATAGCGTTGAATGTTGGTCGTATTTGTTTCTCTTGTGGCCTGTGTCATATGACCCTCTTTTTTCTTTTTCCCAGCCTGTTCAGATGTTGAAAAGTATTCTAGTAATAAATGCTTTAAGTCACTGCTAACAGATCTAGTATTTTGTTGAATAGTACAAACTCTCTCTCTGTGTTGAAGTTATTTATTTATTTATTTATTTCATAAAAACGATAATGATAATAAAACAGGTAAGTCACTAAACTAAAATTGTTGCATAACCATTTTCAATTTTTCAAGGGAGTCAGGGTTGGTTTTTGGTCGTTTTCACTGTTTTTCCATTTCTTTTGGCCTAACGTGGTATTTATTACTTAATGCAACCTTTCCATTGGCAGGATTTTTCACAGTTTAATTTGAAAATGAAACACATGTAAAACTGTTCTCCATGAACAGTATTGTTGTACTGTTTATATATGGTTTTGTTCAGTTCGGATCCCTCTGCTCCTTCAACGTCAGTAATAAACACATTGTGTATCTGTTGCACTTCTGACAATGCTGTGTATAAAAAGAAGGAAACAGAAAAAAAACGAGTGTGGAACATGACAACCATGACATTCCCCCAATGGGGGAATGTCATGGTTGTCATTGGGGGCAGCTTTTTTGAAGCATGGAGTTCCTCACTCACCTGTTACCATTGTTTATGTTTGTAGACTCAGAGGTGACATGCAAATGAACATCTGACAAAGAAAAAGTGAACATTTTATTCATGTTTTTTTTTTTTTTTTTTAAATTTTATTTATTTATTCAGAAACTCCCACTGAGATATAACCTCTGTTCTAAGAAAATGTGGCCATACAAGCATATTAAAATTTTACATGTAAATATTTAAAATATTACAATGGGCAGAGATTAAAACAGTCTTTTACAGCAGGCTGTAAACAGGCTTATTTCTGCTGTAAAGGTTAACAGTCCAACAGACGGTTCAGTGGTGATTGACTTTCGGTGCCGTCCTCAAGCAACAGAGGTTGCCACTCGGGTCAGAAAAAATAAAGCAGGCCTGTTTAAGTTGGTAAAAAGCTCATGTTGTATGATTAGGTGGTGATAATAGTCTGCAACGTGTCCTTTTTTAACATAGCCAACGTGCATTGCCCTGTAAATTAGATCATCTTTCCACCAATGTTGCCTAGTTCAAGGTTTTTGCAATTTAATTGCTATTCCATAATCTTGCGTGTGCCTCTTAAAGGCCACCCGAAACAAAGCTTCCACTGTTTGTGTTTGTTTCTGTTGGATGTTTGCCCTGTCAGTGTTAATGTGAAGTCCAAGAGTATCTGGTGTGTCTTAGCTAATTAAAGCTGAATTATTGATAGTCTAGTGCATTATTCAGAGGGGACAATTAGATATAGAAACAATGGTAAACAAAGGTAGCATCATCATGAAGAGTGAAGAGAACACGGGAAAAAGGGTAAAAAAGGGACAGTACAGGCATTGCCCCGCATCACTCTACTGCCTAAATGCACAAACACTCCTCTATGTCGCCTAAAATCCCAGCCTCATCTTTCTATCCTTGACTCTACAGTCTATTTCTCCATTTCGACTTGTTGCCTTCCATCCATCATTGCATGTTTCATCACTCGTCTCTTTCCTTCCTTGGCTCCTCTTTCTTGCCTGTACCTGCACTTTACTCCTCTTCTCTGTGCCCCACCCATTAGACTTTCCTTCTCCCTGTTGCTATGACATTAGGTAGCTGTAGCAGTGTCAGGCCGGTCTTGAGGGATGAGACTAAAGAGCTAAGTCTTGCTCTTTTCATTTAATTACCCCCTCCCCACAACACTGCACCCCTCCCAACTCCCCTGTATATCACACTCTGCTTCCCTCCCATTCTTTCCTCTTTCATCCTCATGCTTCTTTGTCTGTTCTAGATTTTGCTGCTTGACTCTACCTGTGTCCAACCATGCCGCCTTTCCCTTTAAAAGTCGCCTAAAGAAGAGGAGGTGGAGACGGGGATGTAACATCACACCCACATCCTTCCTATGGAAGTGCTCGGGTCATATAGGATTTTACAGAACTCCTCCTATTGGCCTCCAGCTTTTGCTTCGTTCTCTTTCTTTTCTTATTCCAATGAATCCATGTGAAATAACTACTAATCGTATACGTGCAGCCAGTTCTAACTGTGCAGACATTCACATGCACGCTGTGTTTCCTCAAAGCGTGTGTGTCTTTTTCTGTGTTTTGGCCTAGGCTTGACCTTGAATACCTCCATGATGGTGAGGTTCCTCATTAGTGATGGACTGGAGGAAAAAGGGTAATGAGGAAGCAGTATTATTTTTAGGCACACAAATGAATGCACACACATACACATAGATGCCAATGCTTAGCTTTGTATTAGTGCTTGGATGCACCTGCTGACACCTGCGCTTATGCAAGATCTCCCATCACACACACAGACACACAAACATTCTGTTTGAGTACTTCTCGGTCTCATGGCCCCCCACTCAGTTGTCTCGCCTCACCTTCTGTTTAGTGTTTTTGCTCTCCCACACACATTCTGCCTCTTCCCCTCGTCCCTGTCTTCCTGTCTCTGTTCTGCCCACCAGACAGACCTCACAGACCTCACTGCTCACCAAGTTCCTGTGGACCTGCCACAGTGTCGCCCTCTGGTGGAAGCCCCCCCACACCTCAAGTTGCACATGGCTAGAACGTTTCATAAAATTCGATATCCAGTTTGTTGGGAAGTGACTGTCAGTTCTTACGCTTTAATTTAATTGTTGACTGTAGTGCTTTCTTTAATCAAGTTATATGAAATCATTGGCCCCATTGAGTTTCAATTTTGAATGATGAAAAGTCTTTGCATGTTGAAGTATTGTCTTGGGTTGTATCAGTAACCGAGGGAGGGGGGGGTCATGCCTGAAGGATGTATTAATAACATCAGAATAATGGATTATAGGATGTCATGTCACTCACTCAAAAGAAAGATGCTCTGGGGCCCACAGGCTGAAAATAAGTTTTGCTCTTACTTTTGCAATATGGAGCGTGCCGAAAGAGTATTTGCATTTGTGTTTCTCTCAGTCCAGCTGGAAGAGACCATGTGCAGCAGATATCCTAGCCAGCTATGAACTGTAACTGCAGCTGGCTCTTTGACGCTAATTAAATTATATACAGTACATGTATAGCTCTAGACTTTTCAAATGCTGCTGGATCAAATTTAAAGGTATTTAATTCTGCTAAAAGTGAGCTTGCTCTTCTCTCATTATAGATGTGGAAAATGCTTGAAGGGCTACTGTGCAGCATGTCTTTAACACAGAGGTGGTGGTAAAACTGCATGGCCACTACAAACACTTGCCAAATGCCAACAGTGGTGCACAGACCAGCTTGGCTGGAAGACAACTTTCTTTATGTACTTTCATGTTGTGTGACCTGCCAAGTGGAGCATGTTTACACAAGCCCTCTTAACAACTCGCACCAACCACAAACCAGTCATTGCTTAGATTCTGTAACTTTGAGTAACATTAGCAACTCTGTGCTGTTGGAACTGAGAAGTGTTGGTTTTTTTTTGTTTGTTTGTTTTTGTCTTTTTTTTGGGAACAAATGTGAAGCTTGCACATTTAGGAAAATATAAATTGGATGCCATCATCATGCTAAACTGTATTTTCAGTTAAGAGTTGGAAAACATGTCAGGTGCAGCAATTAGTTTGTGTGTCTAGTGAATGCTGAGTTCTCGTGTCATGTAGCACCAAACTGAGGTTTATTGTTGAGGTGCTGACGTTGTTGGGCTGTTGCCCCAGAACAACAAGCTTGTGGGTTTGGACCTAATGGCCATTCAGTATTTACATGTTCTCTGTGTGCCTGCGTGAGCTTTCTGGAAGAAGCTGTAAGAATGCTACTGGGCCGAGAACAAAGAGACTCTGTGGTCCTTTTGGCTTCTGTTCACAGACGTATTGTTTTTCTTCTAAATGCTCCACACATCAGCTTTCACATCTAGCTGGCTATACATAACCATAATGGTTTTGTTGGAATGGCAGGAAAATGAAAATTAAGATTACGTTTTGGCTTAAATATATGTGGTTTTTAAGAACTGTTAAAATCATCCGGTTTGATCAGAAAAAGGGATGCCAGGATAATTATGAAAATGTTTTACACGTTTAAAAATGTGACTTGTATATCTTTGCTCAAAAAGAAAAAAGAAAAAGAAAAATACTGAGAAAACATAAATAACAAAACAAGTTGTTTTTGGTTTAGTTTCTGCTGAGGATTGGTTTTTGGACTTGGTTTTATACACACCTCTGACTTCTATTTTAGAAGAAACTGATGCATATTTGTCCGTATTTATTTTCCATTTCCCAAAATGCAATGATGTCAAAATCAAGGACAAAACCTGATTTTACCTGATAGGTAGTGGATGATACATCTCCTCTATTTTAGAAGCTTTATTTTTTTTTCTTTTACAGAAAACAGAGTTATCTGAGTTTCTTTCTCTTGTGTGTTTGATTTTAAAGTTTGCTGCACTTTTATTAGGACTTAGTGTTTGTTTATTTGCAAACAGCAATGATTCTTCACTTTATTTCCCCCCTCTGGTTCTCCTCTCCATCTATCCAGCATGAGGCTGATTAATCTCCACAATTTTCCTACTTTCTCAGAGGCTGGAGCTGTCGACATCGTGAAAGTGATCTCTAACGATTGAAAGGTAGATCGTCTCTCTCACACACTGCGTTGCCTTCACCCTCTTCCATTGGTTTTGACAGATTCCAGCGGTGAAGAGCAGGAATGTGCAAATAAAAAGAAGTGAGAAGCGAGGAGACAGGACAGAAAAATAGAAGGAAGATGGCTTGAGGAAAAAAAAATCAGTCCCACCACTGTGATAAGTAGCTGATGTTAGAAATATGTACATGTTTAAGTATAGCATCTCCAAAGGTCATTTGAGAAGGATACAATTCAAAGTAGAAAACTCATTTAAAAACAGAGCATAACGTTAACATAATAATCATATTAACTTGTGCTCACCTGTAGATTCTAGCACACATTAAAGTATTAGAGCTGTTTCATAGCCCGCAGGAGAATACTCATAGAATGGAAATCAACAGTTCCTCTTAAGGCTTCTGTATGACTTTCAGACGTTATGATGTTTTTAAAGCTGGAAAACATCAAATACTTTCAAGAGGGATCCACTGCCAGAAAATTTTACGAAACTTGGGACCCTCTGTTAACTTATTTTGAAAAGCTTACAACTCTCCCTTCTGAATAACAGACAGCACAAATGGAGTAGTAAAGTGTAAAGTTACACAGTTGGAAGTCCTCAGTATTACGTCCAATGGAGACTCTTGTTATATTTATTTTAGGTTTTTTTTTTATTGATAATGGTATTATTTATAATTTTATTTTATAAATTTTAATTTATCGATTTGTTTTTATTTTATTTTACACACAGACATATA
>JBAMYA010000002.1:8707574-8728224 GCA_037176975.1 Arrhamphus sclerolepis
TAGCAAAGGACTCATTTTGATTCTGTGATGGTATGGGGCTGAATCAGTGCCCTCAGATAAAGTCATTTATACAAAAAAACCTCTGAAATACCTTATTGCTTGGTGTCCTCAATGCCAGGATGCTTTTTGAGCAGCAAAAGCAACATTATAAAGTGTTAGAAGCTTTACTGATTTGCTTTATTTTGAACTATGTTGCAGGGCTGAAATGCAGAAATTGATGTATGTTAACAAAAGACAGAAAACATACAAAACATCTCTGGTTCCTATTGCCTAAATGTGCTATATTCTTAACATAAAATATAATATTACTATCACAATCAGTTAATATCACCCCTTTTAGCCTTTCATTGTCCTGGCTTTGAGCAACACTGCACATGCTACACAGAACATGCACAGATATTCACTGCACATTCATGCATAGTGAATTTTCCTTTTGTCATGAGATCACTTATACCCCCCTCAAGTTGCCCGTGATCTCCTCTTTCCTCTGTTAGAGAGAAGAAGTAGACGAGCAAATTTTGAACATATCGATGGTTTCTCTTTTTGTCATTTATTACTTTCTTTCTTTTGCTCTCTTCCTTTCAAAAGCTTCTCAATCCTCTGTGTGAACTCCCTCATGGCTCTGCTCTACAGCAGTGCGTTGCCTTGGTAATTACCACTTGTCTTAAACAGGCAGATGGAATAAGAGAGTGATGGGTAATTTTTCTAGTTTTTTTTTTTACTCCTGTATGTCCTCGAAACTCCTTTTTGTGTCATGTGTCTTGTATGTTCGCTTCCTTACTTTTCTTTTTCCATCTGATCCTCCTCTCTCCCCGTGTCATATATTTCCTGTGAGTTTGCATTTGCGGTTTGAGTTTGCGGCTGATGTGTGCTGTGAAAGTGTGTCTGAAAGGCAGACATGAGGAATTACCTGACAGGATGTGTTAGAGTGGATGGGAATGGGACAGTCTCATCTCCTGCTTCTGTGCTGGCCATTTTAGATGTCAGGTGTCACTCTGGACATCAGCAGAGCCCCTGGAGAGATCACTGCTCTCGATTTCTCTTCTCCTTTTACTCAGCATGCCCCCAAACGCACCAGCAGGGTAAAGCAAAGCGCTACTTCTGCATAGATACTGTTATTTGGCTAATGCAGACAGAAAAGTCCCTTGTCCCATGTTATCGTCGTGTCAGAGTTCACTTATGCATATTCATGTCGTCTAAATTGATATTTCTCTTTCAGGCTGGCATGATCAAGACAGAGAAAGAGGAGTTTTATATTGAGCCTTTGGAGAGGGGCGATGGAGTCATGGAAAAGGAAGAGGAGGAAGGTGGCGGCAGGACACATATCATCTATCGTTCTTCGGCCGTAAAGAAAGCTCCCGTCAGCAGCGCAGCGGCGGACTTCCACTCCAGAGGTCAGTCCGTGGTTCCCTCAGTGCTACTGTATACTCCACTCTCATAGATCCTTGAGTAAAAGCTGGTCATGCACTCTTCAGCACCAAACTCTCCTGTCAAGCTCTCCCTTAACTCCTTGGAATAAGCCTCATGTGGACATTACTCTATATCAGCAGCTTTAACCCGAGTCACAAATCATTCAGTCCAAATAAACCTACATAAATATATTTGCAATATGGATTTCCTCATTATCACCTTCCCATTAACATATTGTGGCGCACAAGCTACTCCCCCACTATCGAAACTTAATACATTGTACTGTTTTTCCCTTGCTTGTTTTATCAATCCATCATATTTAAAGATGAACATTCTCAAACACATACTGAAGTGCGTCCTACTGGCACTGCACTTATTTTCCAGGAACAGTGTGGCATATGAGGGGGCACGTGTTCTAACGAGAAGGTAACACCCTCTGTGTTTTTAACAGAACGATACACTGCCATGGTTGCTTTGACAATTTACAGCTGGCACTCAGGTCTTTGGTTTCTCCTCATTTATGCTTCTATTTTTTACTCAGCTGAAATTCATAAACCCAAAACTCCCAAAGGGACAGTAGTTTAGTGAAAACAAAAGAAAGCAAAAACTTGACACAGCACGTCAGATCTAGGATTAGAGAGGAAGAAGGCAAATATGTATTCAAATAGGCTTAATACCCAAGGTGTGAATAAAATCACACAAGCAAAATAGCATTTTCATGGTAGAAATTCATATCTGCTTTGTTTTGGATTAACCCAAAAGCCCATTTATTTTCAGTGTAAATCCTAAAAAAAAAAATGCAACAAATATAGTTTGCTCAACATCAAAGTTATGTTATATATTAAACATCTTTCAGTGGTAAATACATTGTACGACACAATTCATTTAGGTGCCTCTAACATCTGCGATCAAAAGACTGAAAGTCGCCTAAAAGCTGCTGTGGGATGGCAATATTCTAACAAGACAAGCTGAACCAAGTTTTCATTAGTTATGGAAACAAAACACAAATTACGTGAATTAGTATTTGTAATAGGAAAACCGTGTGATCCTGACACTCGCTATGACTACTAACGTAACAAACATAATCGTATTCATCCTGGTGAAATGACATCTTGAATTGATCATAACCTGCGTGAATGTCAAAATTTCTCTACAGAAGGATCTTTGAAAGAAAAAAAAACTTTCACTCTTTATAAGGAGGGTTTTTTTTAAGCAAGGGCACTGGAAGCAGTGTTGGTCAAAGCCCTAGGCGAACCTCATCTCTGGAATGAGTCAAAGCTTTTTATAATGAGTGCATTGCAGTAGATCAGATCTGTGTCTTCCTATTCTGAGCAGTTGACTTGAGAATGTCTAATAATATACAGAGAGAGAGAGAGAGAGAGAGAGAGTTTCCATAGGAACACCCAGGGAGGACAGACTGCTTTAGAGTAACAGAGATCTGCTCCCACTGTTACTGATACGTGGCATCCACATACATACACACCAAATGCACACGCACACGCCAGGGGAGAGAAAAAACTTTACTAAAATATAAGCATATACAAGATATAACCACACAGAGCTTACACAACTCCCTTGATCATACATTTACATTTCATAACACACACACACACACACACACACATGCGCGTGCGCGCACGCTGCATGCGCACAGACACATAGACACACTCTTGGTGCGTCTCACTGCTCCTCGTTGCCTTTGAATCTTTCTTTCTAATGAAGAGTGGGGTGCAGATCAATAGTGTAGGAAAGAACAGGGCACTTTGTGTGCGCTTGTAGGTGTGTGCGTCTGTGTGCATGCATGTACGGCGTGGGCATGAGTTCTGTGGTTGTCTGGCTTTGAGTGCTGGGATTTTCAAGGCTAGGCAGACAGACAGGCAGACTGGCGGACAGACAGACAGACAGACAAGCAGGCATGTGCTGCTCCCTGTAGCATTTGAGGCAGATCTCTCTCCTTGTTCCTTTTTCTCCTTTTTTCTTTTTCTTCTTTTTTTGTTGTCTTTTCTTTTACAGCATTATGTAAACAAAAGGTTTACCATCCAGTTGTTACATGAGATCCCGCTAATATCAGAGCCACACTGACATATGGGAAGTACCTTATAGTCCCTGTTGACTTCACACAGGACTCCATTTACCTCCATCTTTCAGTCAAAACTCTTTATTTCTCTCCTATTACTTTTGTATTTCTCAGGAGCTAACTCCTCCTTTGTAGTTCAATCAGGGATATTAGCAGATCAATTAATAATAATAATTTTAAAAAAAAACAATTTCTGAAGATGTTCTATGGCAGACTTGTCTAATTTACAGCCTGTTATTAAATGTTGGATTCATTTCCTGGCTAAAGACAGAGGGAAGGAAGTTATATTTAGTGAGGTAATACTCAAGCTAAAAAAGAATAGAAAGGGAGATAAAGAAGGAGCAAGATTGATTGGTTTCTTACACCATAAGTTGAGGAGGTGTGAATCAATGTCCTAAGTGGAGAGAGCAAGCTTTATTATTAATGTGGCATGTTCATCAATTAATCGCTGCAGCAATGAAAAATGAAGGATCGCCATTCTTTTTCCAGGCCATGCAGCGCTCAATCATCACATCTGTCTTCCCTTCTTTCTCCAAAAAGCCAAAGGTGGCCCCACACACGCTCCAGGAGCCCCGCTAGTATTATACATGGCAATCCTTGTTGAGTCTGGAACAAAGCAGCTAGTTTATGTGTCTCACCTCGGTTCCTCTATTGAAGCATCACATTTAATACAAACGATTCTGAATGGCAAACATCACTTTGTTGGAATTTAAAGATCTGTTTGTCGCGTCGCATTTTCTCTCTGCTGCTGTGTTGCCAGCTCTCAAATAAACTACCTGCGTGCTTTTACAAAGTTATGTACATCCAATAATGCTCAGGGAAAGTACATAAAATGTCAAAACTTTTCAGCCACGAAGGAGATTTTCTCATATGCAGCATTTTTTTTAGTGACACAGCAACATTAAGCTGCATTTTGAAGACTTTTACTCCATAGAATATGGCAACAACAAAAAAAAAATTGCCGTTGTTTGTAGCTCACTTCTTTTCATTGACATTTTCAAGCTCTGCATTGGTCTGTTAGAATCTCTGGGGCAAAGTGACTGCAGTTAGCTGGTGGGTTGAAGCTGGGCGGAGCAGCGAAGCCGCTAAGCAGGCTCCGATGCATCTACACAAAGCCAGCATTTGTTATAAACTGCATAGAAGAACAACATGGAATAGTATTACTGCTGAACACTGTTAATCTGCTGTATGCTTTGTGTTGCACTGAATCGTTCTGTACAGTTCTAGGTGGGTGTGAACTGTTGTTTATGTTGTTGTTGTTTTTCTCTTGTTGGTGAATGATTCATCACACACTGCCAATACACAGTAATAATAAAATATAAATACATATTTATATTTACTACAAACCTTTACATATTAAAATGTACATTTTTATGTCATATGCTCATGTGCCAAGAGAGGACTTGTTGTGAATAGGCGCTATATAAATAAATTGAATTGAACTGATAATATTAAAGTAAAGTATTATTTATGGTGTGCTATTATTATTATTATTATAGTAAACAGTAGTAATAATACAATGCACAGCAGCCGGGGCCAGCTTCAGTCTGCTCAGTGGATCACAGTGCTGTTCAGACTTTGTGACTGATCGGCTACAAGGAGTCACACATGACACAATCTGATCAGCAGGTGGTCAGGAATCCACAACATATTTTGCTTACAAAACACATGCCAAAAGTGACAAGGAAAATGGTGCAAAGCCCTGTGTGAAACAAGAGATGTTTATTTGAAAAGGAAGAAATGAGCGATGCAAGCTGTTTGCTGTGCCTGAACTCTTTTTGTTCCCTGCTTCTCCTTTATCTTTTTGCTGAATGTCTTTCCAAATCATCATGCATATTTTCTTCAGAGTGACCTGATCCCGTATCTTGCTTTCTCGCTGGTTTGTGGCTCAGTCTGGATTTTCCAGCAGCTCCAAATATTTAGCATGCTAGATCTGTCTGGAGTCAGATTTTTTGGCAATGAGACGGCAAGCTGGGACACCCATGGCTAATTCATACACTCATACATTGAATGCCAACCGGTTAGAACTCATTTCTCACTGATTTCAAATCGAAACTGGGGTTAAGTTCTAATAGAGAGAGTCAGACAAAGCCGAATATTTCTAAAAACGATAAAAATAAAAGCATTGCCCCTGTAGTCTCACATTCCCTTTATCTTGGCCTGCTTCATCATCTCACTTCTTGGCCCCTTCTCCAGCTCTTTGAATGATGGTGTGACAAAGGCACAGCCATATAGTACAAGAGTTTTTAAGAGCATATTCATGATTATGCACTTAGAAACCAGTCATAAATGGCCTGGACTCATCTTCGGTGTGTAACAGTGGGTCCCAGAAGACACCGGTAGGCTGTGTTATGCTTCTTGATGGAAATCCTAAAATAGCCATCTTAAAATCCTTCAAATGTGACATTTTCTGTCAGTTGAGTCATACTAGACTAGACTGCTTGAATTCTATTTTTCTAAAGCTCAGATCTTCATTTTGTTGTTTTTGTCATCAAGTAGATGTAAATAAAAGCCAGACAACTAGAAAGTTTGTTTAGAAATATGTGGTATAGACCCCACTCTGGCTGTTTGGTCCATCCAGTCACAGTTCACACTGCTGACAACAGGTCAGAGCCGTTCCTGGTGGGCATTGCTGCTTTTTGGAGAGTATCAAGTTTGCACGAAGCAATGTATTCCAGGTATCTGTTTTTTAGTGAAGTTCAGAGTTGCTGATTGAGTATTTAAAAATACTATCCCCTAGGGCTGGGCAATTAATTGAAAATTCATCAAAGCCGACATTCAGATCCAATAATCAATGTAATCTTGCTTGTCAATGCTTTCAGTTATTTCTCTTCTTTGAAATATTCATTTAATGACCATACGTGTGTGTGTGTGTATATATATATATGTATACACATATATAGTTAAACTGTATGTGCTTCCTTTCACCTATTTTAGAAACAAAAGTGTGTCCTCTTTTGTTAGAAAAATATTTCAGTTTTAACATTTGATTATATTTGCAACAAAATCCTTTCCAGTGATCTATGATGGCAAAAAAAAAAGAAATGATACATAAATAATGGCTCATTAATTGTAATCGAGGTAACTCGTTCAGTTAATTGTGATATTGATTTGAGGTCATATCACCCAGCCCTACCATCCCCATACACTTTGTGTTTAAAAAGCCACAAATTGTAAATTGTGTTGAATGAGGTCTGCAATTAGATGGGCTTATTTATGGAGTAACAAACTTGTGTTAAATCTTTGGATAGACATATGCTACCACAAAGGGGACAAAAACAAGAACAACAAGAAAACTACCTTGATGGTGACCTATGTCTACTGAAAATTCCATTATATGCTGCTCCACCAGTGGTCCCTTCACACATATTTGAGTCACCATGCTATACTGGTATACTGGTACTGACATACTGCCCCATGCAACCATAGATGCAACAAATACATAATGTTCCTCATTTCTGATGAATCTTATCTGACTGTTTTTTTTGAAATGTGAAACATGGTCTTATCTGACCACACAATACATGTCCACCTTGTGTTGTTCAAATGAAGTCGTCCCCAGTAAACCAGGAGGTTTTCTTCTTTATTTATACGGTTAGTTTCAAGGTACTCAAAACCAATGTAGCTATTGATCCCATTGGCACGACATCATTTGGCACTATAAATGTTGAAAAAACAAACAAACAAACAAACAAAAAGCAACAAAGTTATTTAGAATCTTGTAGAAGTATTTCATTTGTAACACCAATATTTCTTTTAATGGGTTTGGCACAAACTGCAGTAGTGAGCCACGAATCATCCATGCTTAGAAAGATGAAGCCTTTAAGGTCGCTCAGTCTATACGCAACCAATTAATCTGCTCATTGTAGAATCTTCTACAAGTTCTGCCAACTTTTCTGCCTTTCATTGCGATCTCTCCAAACACCTTTTTGAACGTTTGCCTGACATCAAATTCTGAATTTGTTTATGTTCTCTCGTTATAATAAAGTTTTACTTGTTGCATTTTAGGAAGCTTCCCAACTTTTCTGGAAATGGGGTTTAAATATATCCATAGATTTCAGAAGAAGAGTGGTAATTGGAAATCATTTGCTTCAGACTCACAGAATGTACTTTCTCTTTCTGGCAAAATGACAACGTAGGCAGTCAATACTGCTTTACAAAAACAATCAAAAGGAGAAGAAGGGGAAAGAAGCAGGAATTTGTTTGGGTTTTCTATGTAAAAGATCTAAAATTTGATTCTAATTGTGCACTATTTTTGGACTTTTTACTTTAATGCCCCTCACTATTTGTCAGTTTTGTAAATAGTCCTCCTTTCTTGAATAGTATGGCTTAGGAGTCCATTATATTCAGAGTTATATAGTCTATATGGTTTGAGTGTTACAAAATACTGGATAGTTGCAAAGATTAGACATAGTTAGTGGTTGCAGTTACTGCTGTGTCAGATGGACGTTGCTCTCCACAACACAACAGCCTGGACCTACATTACCATCTGACAGTCTGCATGATGCATGATTTATTTAAGTAATGACTTTCAACACTGTGTAGAAATGATATAATAATATGGGTGTTTTATCAGGTGCCAACACGTGTGTGTGTGTGTGTGTGTGTGTGTGTGTGTGTGAGTAGATAATATGATTAATGAGCGATTCTTTTAGTATTCTTTTATTTTTTGTCCTCCTAGATAAAGGTGAGGTTTTTCCTGTGAATGTAATCAACTATTTAAACTGGGATATTTTTCTAATAAAAGAGCACATATTTGATTTTAAAATAAGTGAGAAGAAGTTTCACACAGTTTCACGATAATGTCATTAGATTAGTATTTCAAAGAAGAGAAATAATATAAATAATTGATGTGTGTGCGCGTGTGTGTGTGTTATTGGTCCAGGTGTGCCTCTCGGAGGAAATTACAGTGCTATGAGGGGAAGTATTTCAGCAACTGGCTGCTTCCGCTCCCCCTCCCCCTGTGGCCACTGGCTCATCCCCTGGAGAGCACAACTGCCTTATTACTGTTCCACACTCAGCCCATGTGTATGTTTGTTTGTGTGTGCTTGTGGACACTGATGCACACCTGCACGTGTGTTTGTTTCTCTGTCCACCTGAAGGTTTTATTCTTTACTTGTTTAACTCACTGCTGACTGACGCATTTGAGTGTCAGCTGATGTGCATGAGTGTGTGTGTGTGTGTTGGTCAGTGTCCCCCTGTGTATGTTCTCAATTTGGTTTGTCTGTCTCCTCACCTGCTAGTAAACTCCCAGCAGGCCTCCATTGAGCCGTCAGTCAGTGCTCTACAGTGCTGCCTTTAAACTGAACAGGTCTCCAGAGATAATAGCAGGGTGCGGCTGACCTCTAGTCTGCAGACACCAAAGTTGCACTGTTGCACAGTGTTTGTGTGTCTTTGTGTTTGTATGTGTGGGTTTCTGTCTGTGAGCAGGGCGAGGGTGAGTTGGAGGAAAAGGAAAGCCTCAGAGGATGAAGGAGTACAGTGTTATTACTGCCTCAATGATAGAGAGAGTGTCACTATAATCATGGTGATCATGGTTCTCTGACAAGATTAGCACCTTTGTATTGCCTCTGATATGGTCTTCATATTTTCAGAACGTAAGACTTGATGTTTAAATCCTGTTACACACTGTAGCTAGTATTGCATGTCCCTGTACTGTATGCCACTATATTTTGTCGAAAACAATGTGCTTTTTTCCCTCCTTGTCAAATATTTACCTTCCAATCATAGTGCAATAAAATAGAAGTAAATACATTTGTGATCACTGACAGGCAAATTTGATGTAGCTGTGATAATAAAATGTTTATTTAAAAAAGAAAATTCAATAAAATAGAGACAGCACTTTATTGGCACATGACTTGAGCCCTGTAAAGGCTCTTTAAGTGAAAAGTACAGCAAAAAAAGAAAGAAAAAGTCTTCAGAAATTTGTGCAACACAGGTAAGTTGCTGAGTTGGATAGTGTTAAAAAAAAACAAACTAAAATAACGCAGTCTTGACTCATTTAAAATTGATGTAATATTGTTCAAAGGTCACGGCTGCATGCTTTAATTTCACATTTTTAAAAATGAGATACCAGCAGACACAAAGAATCAGTTGTTGAACATCTTCATCATAGATTTAAATGTTTGATGGATTGTACTTACGTATCACTTTTCTATTCTTGTTGACCACTTAAAGTGCTTTTACTGTACAAGCCATCATCTCCCCATACATTCATGCAGCAGTCTTTTCTATCGATTCTATTTCTATTTCTATCGTTCACACAGTCGCACACAAATAAATACATAGAGGAACTAAACCACCAACTTTCTGATTGGCAGACAGTTGCTGAGTTGATTTTGGGTGACTTCCTGATGTGCACTGAAGCGGTTGATATGCAACTGGCTCATCTTTTACTATAAGAGGGCTTTTGAATAGCTGTGCACTGCAGTGATCACTATGCATTAAGGGCTTTAATAAGAGGGGAGTAGATTAATGTAGTGTTATTCACTAAGACGGTCTGTGAATGGCTCTAAAAATGTAAATGACAGTATGGGAAAATTATATACAGCACCTGAAGTTTTTAAAGTCCTTAAGAAATGTAAAAGGCATCATTGACATGATAAGAGTTTTCAAAATGCAGTTCAATTATTTATTTTAAAGATATATGAGTGCGAATGCCATGCCTTGGTAATGAATATACAATGTGATACAATAAAGAAGAATGTATTGAATGTTTATGCATTTATGTTTAAGGCTCATTTGGAAAAAAATCCGGGACTTGGCTAGAATATTTGAACACGCACGATGTTCATGCCCCTCCCAAACTCTGCCCTGAACTCCAAAACTGCCTCTCAAGCCCCTCCACCTGCTGCCGAGGAGCTCGCCATTCTCACTAGAGCGCGTGAACCTCAGCTATGGTGGACTAGTACAGTTGCTATGGATACAAACAACTATGTGAGAACATTTTAGGAATGGAATGGAGCACACAGTTACACACCCATAACGTTTAATATTTACTTAGAGTGTAGGTGGTATTTGCTATCAAGTTAGCATTCACGACAGCATTACACAGCCCTGGTTAGATTTATTACCTTGTTTATTTATGTTTTTACTTGTTGCTGTGTTTGAACTTTTGAAACTGAGGACCAAATTTCAGTGGAAGACTGTGTCCCCTCTGGGGGTACAAATGAGACCCATGCAGTGGGTACTTTTATCAGGGGTCGACACCAGAGGGCCTCAGTAAATAGCTGCTACTATTGTTCATTTACAATCACAGAAGGCTGAATGAACCTGTAAGTGAAAGCTAATTAGAAATGTCTTCTTTTATAGTTCACATTTGCATTCCAGTATATGTACTATGCATTGAACCTGTATCTTTTTTACTACTAGGGTCATGTGCAGCATTTGGATAAACATCAGGCATACCAAGTCCTGAAAAGAGCATCATCAGCATCAAAAAATAAATTTTCATTCATGTAAACAATGAAAAGTTGGTTCCTCGGCACACTGAAACCCAGGGACTTCACATCAAAGTCATCTTCTCTGTAGACAATAGTTGATTTCAAACAATGATTGATAAAATCATAATCATTAATAATGTTCTCCATCTTCAGGCTGTTCAAATGGATAGTTACAATACACATACTGGTCTACTGGCTGAAGCACAGAGAGAGGAGAGGTACAAACATAAATAACTTGGTACAAAAATATGCAAATAACTGGTATAAAAATATATAAATATGTGGTGGTCGCAGGGTCAGACTGCAGGTTGGCCACACCAGCGGGCATCCCACAGTGGCATCCAGTTGACAGGTTCAGGTAAGACCAGGATGGTCAGAAGATGGAAGGTTAGGAAGAGTGAAGCATCACCATGACAGGAGCGATGGAATCTTGCATTACAAGGGGTGGGTGGCGCCAAAGGAGTTGTAATTTGTTTCTCAAATTACCCATTTTACGTAAAACTATCAGAAAATAGTGACAGTTTCAGCAAAAGTGACAAAGATACACTAATCAACTGCACTTTTAAATGTAAGGTTCGCACCAAGTATCAGGTACTGTGTAACTACAAGGCTGCGTCAAGTAGCTCCCTGGAGCTGGCCGCTGTTCTGTCTTTGGATCAGTTATGCAACTCGCCAACCTAGGGGACAGAAGCCCAAGGAAGATGAGATCGTGTGTGACTTCCTTCCTCCCACTACTGTCACAGCACCGCAAACACACACATTTGCGTGTGCACACACAGAGACACATACAGTGTTAAGCCTGGCACTAGCTCAAAAGACACAGACAGCGCTCAATAGGCTTCCTTGATGTGCATATTCTGGGAAAAATGATCAAAAATAATAATCATAGTAAAAGTATGAGTGAATTTAAAGCCTTTTCACCATCGAGATATGAAAAGAAATGAGATTTCTTTTTCAGTTTTGATTATTGATTACGTCATACCTACTGATGACCTATAAGATCCTCATTCATTATCCCCCAACTAGTTCTGTACTAGATATTTATTATTTACGATACATAGTTCTGAACATGGACTTATTAAGGAAATGCATAACCTCCTCGTTAACAATACAAAATTATATCCATGCAGCCATCATTAAAAGTTAGTACCTCTGTTGTCTTCAGGGGTTTTCTGTATCATTCAAGAAGGCCTAAAAGTTGTTGCGTTATGGGTGGTACTTAGCCTTGCACTCTTTCTTTCTGCTCTTCATCTTAGCTTGTTTAGGGAAAAAAAAATAAGAAAAAGGTGTATCCTCTGAGGCTTATTTGTCATCTACTGGTTGAGGACTTGGACCAGTAGCTTCTTACTGTCGACTCGATCCATAACCAGTACCAATGATGTGGGGGGGAGGACGGGACGCCTGTAACAGTGCTTTCCCACATCCACAACCACAGATGAGGTACCATTGAGCAAAGCACCTGAAACCTCCAGGCACTGCACAGGTCCGGGTGTAGCCCCAGATGGGAGAATAAAAGTCCACACTGTGGGATTAATAAAATTAATTTTATATATATATATATATATATGTGAGTTTGCATTTTGTCTTTTTAAAGGTAGGGTAGGCTATGTGATATCTAACCTAAAATACTTTTTGTCACAATCAGTGAATATCTCCTCGCTATCTTGTGAATACACTGTAAATAAATGTAAAAAAGTGGTGTTCATGCACAGCTCTTGCTCTCAAAGCTAAGGTAAGGATATCAAAACATGCAAACGCAAAACACAAATGTTAATTACCTTTTAGTCATGGTCTACTTGGCTAAAATTTGACATTTTAGTCATTTTTTTCATTCATCTTTTATGTTTCTAACCCTGTGTAGAGGGCTAAATTTTGAGGGCAGAATGGCCGTGGAGCAGCAGCATCACGCCAGCTGCCGTGAATTGCAGCCATTTAAGTCAGTGAGCGCAGCCGCACTGCAGAAGTGCCTCAGAAGAGATCGTCAGATATGGATCACGGTGATTTTGACGCTGGACGACTTTATCAAGTTTGCAGGAAGACAGACAGACTTCTGAATCCACATTACATTAACCTGCAGATATAGTTACATTATATTACATCAAATTAAGTGTGTTGGCTAAATAACATGAAAATGTAGCATGCTTCTATATTAACTCACAAACAAAGAAGCAAATCTCCTTTCTATTTACATTTTCTTCATCTAAGATTCAGCCATGGATACTTATTACTGTAAAGGGGTCCAGGTTAGTACAGAAAAACGCTGGGTGGCACCAGGTTCAGTTGAATATGACCCCCAAAAGTCAAAAATGTACATTTAAATCCATAAAGGTGTATTTTTTTTTCATTATCTATGAGGTATGAAGGTCTAAAGTAAAAACATATGTTTCTCTGTAATCACACAACAGGAATATGTTTGTGATCCACATTTTTAATCTCACGTGCACGCGCATGTATATTAGTTAGTGTGCAGAGTGTGTGGCTCCTTGCTGCTGTCTGATTAGTAGAGTGATGTGTGGTGGTGGGAGTTTGTTAGGTTGCAGTTCATTTGCCGCTACGCTCCCTCGGGAGTTTAATTGAATAAACTCAGCTCTGTGTCTCGTTATTAGAAAAAGCCTATAATGCAAGTCATAAACGTCAAGGAAGGAAAGAAACACATTTGTGGCCCAAACAAACTCTGCAGGTTACTGATGGATGTTATATGATGGTGCTTTTGTGTGGATCTTCGAGTGGGAATGGAGTTCTAATCACAATGTTTTCGCTTATCATAAGATGGCCGATTTATTTTGTAGCATAATAAGAGTGATATTTTCATTATGTTTAAAAAGAAGTAGAATAACCTGGGCCTTCAAATAACTCAGCTGTGGCGTAAAAATAAAGTGTTTTTTGCACTAATGAATCAGAGTGACATCCGTTGAATGGTATCTGTTCCCTTAAAGTTTAGCAGCGTGGCCAAAACACTTGAGAAAGTTAAGTGAGACTCGTGTATTTATTTTATTCAAAAACTGCAAACATCGCCTTGACATTACCCGTCACTGGAAGGATAAACAGAGGCCGAGTGTTTAGTCGACGACATGTGTAGCAACCTTTTTTCCAGTTTTCATTTGCTTGTTTACATTTTGCCATACGTATGTGGTCTGTTACACTTAACTTGTCAGTTGCAGCTACGAAAAGATTTATTTATTCATTTATTTTTAAATACTGGGCTAGAGATTTCTTTTTGCTGGTGTAGGGGAATAATTTTTAGACACGTTTCTATGTGAGCTTGATAAAGTATTGTGAGTACATTAAACCAGGCCTATTTGATAAAGCAAGTTTGGGTTGTTCTGTGTGTTCATAATCTCCTAAAAATCAAAATCTATAAAAATCAGATCAAAGTGTTTTTCAGTTGCTTTAGAGGGTTTAGTTTGTTCCATCAGAGGAGTACGTAATAGATTTTATTCTGCCACTGGTTTCCACAGTCAGCTGAAACTAACCGTGGAAGAAGTTCTGCTTTTATGTAATGTGTCCTCTACAGCTGTGGTCACAATCACGCTGTGACAATTACAGAGCACGCTGGCAGATCTTCACTGCTGTGTTTATGTGCAGACTCTTCCTCTCCTGCCATATGTGTCATCCTGTAGCGACGAGAGGGAGATAGATCATCCTCCGTAGCAGATGTGCTGATGCCAGAGAAAACTTAGTTCTCTTCCTTGGCATATTACCAATGCTTCCCCTGTGATCCCGCTCCTTCTCCAGACTTCCAACCATTGCTCAGAATTCTGGGAGATTTCTGAGAGGATTCCCAATCAAGCTGTAAAACCACAGTTTTCTGGCTTGTGATCATATATGTGTGTGTGAGTTTTCTGTTCGTAGCCTGCTCACTCTGTACACGCTAACTTCCCTCATCTACCATCTGCATTCTCCTTTTGACCTCTGTACTTTCTGTCTTACTACACTTTGCTGAGCCATCTGTCTCTTCTTCTTCTTCTTGCTCTTCTTCTTCTTCTTCTTCTTCTTCTTCTTCTTCTTCTTCTTCTTCTTCTTCTTCTTCTTCTTGGTGTCTTTTGCGAGTCAAGTAGTTTGCTATTGTTGTATGAATATCAAATATAGATAAGTATGGATGTAATCATATATCATGTCCAAAAATAGAGCAAAAGCAACGCCTGAAATGTTCATACTGAGAAAAGTTATTGTTTGAATCATTTATTTATTTATATATTTTGAATTTATCTCTACAACATGTTTAGAAGAAGTTGGAGCAGGTCCATTTTTTTATCCTCTGTGTTTCATTACCTCTTCTTTTAGCAACATTGTAATTCTGAGAGAAAAACATTCCTATCTTAGTTAGGATTATAACTACTTGGCAACAATTTATAATGTGTCACATGTCTTGAGTGTGTTAAGGGTTTAAAAAAAAAGTGCTTATTTAATTATTACAGCGTTGTAGTCTTAAGACAGTTAGTAATACTGAAAGGAATTGATGGACAAAATGAATAAATGAAGATAGACACCTTATGATCAGGAAACACCAATTAAATAACACAGTCAAGCTCCAGTCCCACAGGAACGCTGTGGAACAACACCAGTCACTTTGAATGGTGAACTGAATAATTGTGATGACCGGAAGACAGACATGAGAAAGACAAAAACAAAAAAAATAGGCGAAATTTCAAAATAAAACACCACAAGCAGTCTCCAACTTGTACATTATCTTAACTGGTGGAGAGTGTGTGTAAATAATTCAGATGGTTTTAGAAAAGAAAACCACCAATGAAAAAAAAGGGTAGCTTATAAGCCAAAAAGCACCTTTTTTAATATCAGCCATCTTTTTAAATGTGTAACTCTAGAAAGAACAAGACATAGACATGCGTCTTTAAAACAGACAGACAACCCTCACATGAACCCAAAACCTTCGGGTACACTCGTAATTCCTACTGAATCCAGCCGAGCAGGCTCTCACTCCGACTCCCACTCCGAGTAGCTGCCTACGAGACTTGAGTTGGTGCCAAAGCTGCTTCAAAACCAGACCATGCTTTCCATGTTCAGCGAGACTTTAACCAGGTGTGGCACTGTGGAGCAGCAGAGGAGGAGTGATCCCAAGCGCAAAGCTTTTAAACCATCAAACGCTATAAACATGCATTAGAATAACTACAAACAACTTTTCCTATTAGAAGATTTTAGAATTTAAAATCAGCCCACAATACTTAGATGTATCCCCCTGGACTAAATCCTTGTGGTATTATACCCAAACCATGTCAGAGACATTTTATAAAAACATTTGATTAAAGACATTAATAGTGGTGACCTGGTCACTATCTTTAGTTCTAAGAGGACCAGTCTCACAGAATACTTTTTTGTTTGTTTGTTTTTTACATCCAATAATGACCAGCTGGTGTTGGTCTAATTAGTAATGAAATATTATTTTAGGTGTTTTGAGGATCATAACTTTTTTGCCTTTTTGTTACTTCTTTTAAATGTATATTTAAAAGATTTCTCAGTTTCTGTTCAAGGTGGAAGGGTGGGCTGGGAGATGGGGGTGGGTTCTACGGCAACAATAGTCCTATGAGGAAGGTAAGTCCATATTGTGAATAAATTGAGTGATTATTGCATAAACACACCAGTTTTAGTGAAGATCTTAAGGATTAATCATGTGTTAGTCTTTAATCTTCTTACTGCCTCCTCTTTTTTCCTGTCCATGAATCATTTCTTTCGTCTCTGCTGTAATAAATTTGAGCCAGATTTGAGCTCACTGTGTCTGACTGTGCAAAGAATGACTCACAGACACTACAATACAGAATATGGGCCAAGTTTTGTTCTGACTCTCCTTCCTCCACATTTTTATCCTACTACGTTTGTCTGATTTTAAATAATTGTGTGGCAGCAACACCACAAAGTTCGACTGGTTCCTTAATTTTCTCAAAAGACATCACTTATCTCACTGACATCATATGCTATCAGTCTTTTAAATGTTCTTCTCTGATTATGTTGGAGTCCAGACAGACTGCATTCACCAGTGGACCAGAAGGCTTGAATTATCCGGTTAAATCTTTGCTATGCAGAGACCAACCAAGATCATGCACGTGACTGCTTGTCATCATGTTATTGAGCTCATGGAATATCCCTTGGTAAAGGTTACTTGCTGTGGTTGTGAAATGGTTCATTATAACCCAGTCTAACCCAGTGTTCTGTATCTGCAGGAGACACTTTATTAGAACAATGAAACCAGAACCATGTAACCATCTGACACAGTCATCCCACCTGATATCCCATCACCATCCAGAGTCATACAAACCCAAGATTTTATTTTCAAGAAATGCAAGATATGGCTGATTCTCTTTTGAAGTGGTGCCAGTATAGTTTTGAAGATTATTCTTGTGTGTAATCTGGAATATCAATTCCGAGCCCAGAGAAGTTGGCATCGAAATTTCTTTTGTTGAAATAGGGGAATAGATTGTTTTTAGTCTTTTCCTCTAATCTGCTTTAATCCTATCTTTGATGTGTTGGTTTGAGGCTTTAATACTTAATCACTGTTGACACACCCACACGGTCTAAAAATGAGGAGATCCCTCACAATGGTCTGTTTGTGTTTATTTGTGTGTTATTTCATTGTAGTTGGGTTATAATTTATTACATTTCTGCCATCACGTTTCCTTCTCAGCACATGCAAAAACACACTCAGGAACAGACATGGTGATGGTGTCTGCCTGTGTCAAGCATGTCGCTCTCTCAGTCTAGGTAGTTAGGGCTGAGATTGCCAATAAATAGTGGCTGGTGGCCTTCAGCAGCATCACCAGCAGGGAGAGATTTGTGTCCTCGTGCCTGATTGGCCCATCCCTGAGGAAGAGAACAAACCATCTTGTTAATCAGGGAACGCTGTGGGGACACTGTGTGTTTTTCTGTGGTCACCATACCTGTTGTGGCACACAGCTACCTTTGTGTATGTATATTTGTGAGAGAACAAGAAACTGAGTGCTGTGTGTATATGTGTGTGTGTGTGTGTGTGTGTGTGTATCCAAAATCATGGTAGCTGATTGAGATGCAGTTTGGAGCCAATGGATGGCAGATGAGCATCATGTATAGTACACATATGTGCACACCAACTCCTGGCTGCAAAAACAGCCTCACCAACTTATTCCATTCCTTCTCTCTGCACTTGTGCTTTTCCTTCCTCCAGCTCCATCATGCATTCTGTCCTGGAGGTAGCCCCAGGGCTGGTGAGTGCGAGAGGCTTTGTGTGTGTTTGTGTGTGCTTTTTTGCATATGTGTGCATCACTGACAGAACAACATGCCCACCTTACAGCTACAGTGATGCACAATGAATGCATATCATGGTTTAAAATTCATATTCAGCCCTGATACGTCCAAGTTTAACTCAGATTATTTTTCCAACTCCATTAATCAATAATAAATAATGGCCAGTGGCATCAAAAAGAGATTTTTTTTCATTGTTCATTTTGATTGTTTTCACTTCTAACTCAGTACTCCTTTAAAAATGAAATGTGATGCAATACAATAATAAATGTAGCTCAAAAGGTTCTACTATAGCAACAAGTAATTTCATACTTTACTTAAACCATAGTAACATCATTTTGAACACAGAAATTGTAAACATAACTGACTGACGACATTGGCTGGTAGATCAGTTTGAATCAGCCGCTTCACATCAATTTTGTTTGGTTTTTAAAAGAGTACCACACAGGGTAGGATGTTTGGATGGCTTTTGTCCTCACTTTTGCACTTTTGCATGTTTCTTTTATTGAGACAACAGGTGTGTTTCCATTAGCTGGAGTTCCATGGTAAAATCAGAGAGCTGGAATTTAAAAAAAAAGAGTGACCTTCTCCTCCTTGGTTACATAAAGGGTCGTTCCAAACCATCTGGTGCACAGTCTGTCAATCAGTTCCACGTTTGGGGGAGACGTGGGTCCCAGTGCCAGAGTACAGTGGTTTGGAGGAGGCGGCACGAGGTCCTTCCTCATTTTTATGCAGAGCTCTCCACACAGGGCTCCCTGAACATTTTGGTTGTCTGTGCTGGAGGTAATAATCTGGGACTCTTACCTGCAATGGAGTTTGGACTTAAAAGCAGCTCCACAAAGATCAAAAATGATTATTGCACTTTCCTGCATCAATGAACGGCAAGTGTGGAGGTATGGAAACCTCAGGAGAGTTATTGAAGACAGGAAAAGAGTCAACATGATCAGGAGGAAGGCTGTTTGGTGCCTTGGTGGTGATTGAACATCCCCTGCTGAGATACTACAATAACACCCTGTATCTACCAGACAGAGTTCACATTCAGCTATGAGGAAGATTCTCCTGCCAAAGGCTCCAAGAAGCTCCATTAAATAAAAATAAAATTAATGCAAAACTAACTGAAATGAAACATAAGTTTGGGTAAATTTGACCTCGTTTTAATTTTTGCTTTGTGTCCTGCCTGGAAAAGAGCAGGTTAGGTCATCATGTCAGGAATTCTCCAAGTGAAAGTGAAATAATTGTGAGGGAAGATATTTATCCTAAAACTACCCCAGCAGTTTTAGATTTAGTCAGTACTCCTGCCTCCCAGGATTTTGTTGAGTGCATTTTCTCTGTGTCCTGATGTCATCTGGTCTGAGAAATCAGGATGCAGCTTCTCTTTAGCAACGCGTTTTGGTGTGGTGTGGTGCAGGCTTTTTAGTGTGTTCCTGTGCATATATTCAGGATGGAGACTCAAATTCACCTCCCCTCCTTTAATTTTGACTTTAATAAAATTTCAAAATTGGTCCTTAAACATGCTACGTTTTCAAGCAAAGAATGTTGTCTTAAAAATTAAATATTTTTTGATGTTTGATGGCATCCATTTGTTTTCACACTGCGTTCCAGTACTTACCAGTACCTTTTGACCTTTGACACTACATTTTTCCTAATTGCTCAAGTAAAGAATAAAGGATTTTTGTCTTGTATAACATTGTTGATAGGTAACATTCTTTCGTACTTGTCAATATCTATAAGTCAACACCTAAGAAACTAAAACTAAGACTAAAATGAAACTAAAAGTAGCCAGTTTTCAAAAGTAAAACTAAAACGACAGATGTATTTTTGTTAATGAACTAAAATTAAACTGAAATAATCAAACAAACTGAAAAATGAAAGAAATATAAAAACTGTTATGAAAAACTACTCGGAGCCCCCGCTAGTGGAAAGCTCACAGAGCCACTCAGATGTTACCACGGCCAGACTTTAAAGTTTTGTTTTAATGGCAGGTGACAAATAGCTTCACAGCATTACTGCCATATTGTGACATAGTTATGTGTTACTACGGAGTCTGTTTAAATCAAAATAGTCACATATCGTGATCATAAGCACATAGACTTTTTGATATCTTATACTTTTCAAACTGCTTTCTATAGAAATACCAGTTCTGACCACATGGGGTACCGAGTAGGGACGGTCCGGTACATCCTGTAATACCACTTTATCCTGCTAGAGGTGCTGTTGCATCTTCTGCCAGTGTATGAAATTTGCTGTGATTTGGTGCCCCAGTGCAGTTAGAAGTGGTATTGCTACTTTAAATATGTATATATATGTACATATGTGTGTGTGTGTGTGTGTATATCTCATATTTATATTTATATATATATATATATATCCATCCATCCATTTTCTATACCCGCTATTTCCTGTTCAGGGTCACGGGGGGTCTGCTGGAGCCTATCCCAGCTCACATTGGGCGAAAGGCAGGGGTCCACCCTGGACAGGTCGCCAGTCCATC
>JBAMYA010000002.1:8742493-8761051 GCA_037176975.1 Arrhamphus sclerolepis
TAGTTGTATATCTGTATTGTATTTGTTTTATTTAGAACCCCAGGAAGACTAGAGGCTCAGTTATGTGTCTCTAATGGGCATCATTTAATAAACATAAACATTTCCTTTCTTTTCTTTCTTTTGTGTGTCACGTTTACTCTCCTGTACTTTTATCTTTTCTCTGTCATGTCTTTTCCAGTGCGTCTTTCCTGAACAGCCTCCTCCACTCCCTCCATTCTTACAGTTCTCAGGGTGACAGCTGTTTGGCTGGCTGGCCTGTCATAATAACTGGGGAACTGTGTGTCTCAGGTGGTGGCTGCTCTTTTGAGTACTCCTCCACCAGGAAACGACAAGACAGAACACTGCGTGGAGCCATGGGCAAAGGAGGGAGAAATGAGGGTGTGAGTGAGGCGGACAGAAACAAGGGGTGAAAACAAGAGTTTTATTTTTAGTCGATGCCATAACTCTCTTTGCATAAGATCTGAAGATATACGGTTGTGACATCCCACTAATGAAATGGTGAGCACACGGCCCGGCTCACAATCAATCAGTAACATATTTGTCATCCTGTAGGTCTAATGAGTACACACTCAGTCTAGCTTCTACTACTCTACCCATAACTTCTTTGTATGGCTCATCATCTTTATTTCCTCTGTAGCTGCCACAACTCTGCAGGTCTCCCTTATTCTTGAAAATCCTCCATCCTGTTGAATGTCCTAGTCAAAAACCTCTACTTACACCTCTCCTAGACACTTCCTAGACTCTTCCATACCTCCACATATGTATATATCATCAGGACCAGCAGTTGTCCTCATCTATAGCCTCCTTATTTCAGCCTCACTCATCTTTTCTATGTCCTGGTCCACAACAGCCACCTTTTTAACTATTTTTTGTCTCTTTCATTTCATCCATCAAATCTCCAAAGTACTCTTTCCATCTTCCTATCACACTCATGGTTCCTGTCAATACGTTTCCATCTCTTCCACAATCACCCTAGCCTGCTACATGTCCTTCCCATCTCTCTCTCTCTCTCTCTCTTTCTCTCTCTCCAGCCAGTCTCTCCCTCCTTACTGTCCAACCTAGCATACAAATCATTGTATGCCCTCTGTTTGGCATGATTTCATTCTCTGATTTCTTTATTACTTTCACTGGTATGTAGCAAAGAAATCTAAAGTTAGGGCTGGTGAATATTTTTGGGTTTGAGTGAATACTTGTCTCAACATTTTTCAAATTGATGCTGCTGCACCTGTCAGAGGGATAAATGCACATCTGTTTCTTGACAAGTTTTTTTTTTTTTTTCATGTTATTAAGGTGATGTTTTCTTTACAAGATGTAATGCCATCAAGTGGCAAAACTAAATTTGAATGATTGTAAGCTGTAAATATCAAAACATGTCCCTTTTATCAAGCCACTTTAGTCACCTATTGTAATAACTTTAGAGTCATATGTAAATACTGCCCTGGAGTGCATATATTACACTGCTCGCATACAAAATGCCAAAAGTCAAATAAAGTGGCTTAAAAGTGACTTTTCCAGACCTAACCCTGAAGGTGCTCTTTATGCTTTTGCCACCACAAAGGCATGTTTTCTTACTTGAGACATTTTATTACTAAATATTTTATTAATAGACTGATTTAAAAAGAAAAGAGCAAAGTAGAAAACAAGAGGCAGCACAATATTACCTGGAAAAAAAATCTACCAATTAAAGGTTGTTTTGTATTATTTTTAGAAGGCAGAGTTAATATAGAATCGGATGAATGATAGATATTAGAGGATGACGTGACAGAAGAGGTTGCAAGGTTGGAAGAGAGGTGGCTGGGGGACCACAAACCCTTCAAACCAGCAGGAAGCTGTCTCCTCTGAGATTTATTGCAACTCCGTAATCTGGACCTTGTACCTCACCACCAGCCTTTCTGTCTTTTTCCCCTTATTAATGCACACTGCTGTTTCCCACTGAAACTGATCTAAAACTACGCAGGTTTTTGTGAAGTGGTGAGGTGGTTAAGGCAGTGAGAAGACATGTAGGCCTGCGACTCCTTGTTCTCAAATCCTGTCATTTCCATACTTGTGCTCTTCAAAGCTTATATTTGCTTCCCTGTCAATATAAGAGATGTTCTCCTCCACTTAGATTTCGTAAGAGACCTTTATAAATGTCTTGAGACTGATGTGAACTGACACCGGGAAGGACAGGTGGACAGGCCAGTTTCAGACTGCGACACCTGCAGTAAGCCTTATATCAGCCTGGCTTTACTGTCTTATTAAACAATAAGGCTCTTCAGTTTGCACTGAGCTTCACAGAAACCAAAAGAGGAGAAAGAGTTGGAGGACAAGACTGATCTTTGCCAGCACTATTGCTGCTGTGAATGGTGATGATTGATGATGATAATTTACTGTATTTTGGGGTTTTGCAGTAGTTACATGAGCTGTTCATCCTTGATGTAAATTAGCAGCATTTAGGCAGCTTGTGAGAAATTATCTGGGTTTAGAGTGGCAGAGGAATCATTTACATATGGTGGCATTGCTTTTTGAATGTGTATGTAGCTGCACATCTTTCGGACTTTATGAAGGAGCAGCTTAGCTTAGCTAATGAAACTGTGGTGCAGCAGGTCACAGGGGGAATCGATGTGCACCACAGCACCTCCCTGGCAGCCAGCAGCCCTGTGGGCTTCTGACAGACAGACAGTTATGTAAGAAGGGAAAGCGAAAGGTTGCCTTGTCTCATGAACCATTAGAAATCCACACAGACACACCGAGCAGCGGTGCAGATAGGTGGCCCGCTCACCTGCTGGTTATAAAAGCTACTTCATGCAGTAATAAAAATCGTCTTCTGCTCCACTTCAGGTAACATGGATCCAATGCAAAAACCTCAATATTATGGATATTTGGACGTGGAAATCACAGCCAAGGCTCGACCACTCAAAACATCTAATCAGCATTATAAAAACTGCCGATAGAAAATAAACAGCCCTAACCTAAAGCTGTTATTTATTAATAGGCCAAGTTCAGTGCTTGATGTATGAATAATTATTATGGTCTTTAGGGAGCTTTCCATGTAAAATTAGACTGCTGATTGCCAACCTAAATAATTAACAACCCTTTGATTACGGCGACTGTAGTTCACTACGTGATTCACAGTCTGTAGCCTTTACAGCCGTCATATGGCAGCTTACAGATAATGAGTGTTCATTATCGGGACATTGTGTTGGACAGCATGGTATGTTGCTACCTTCCTGGATGATAGGGGCCGCATTAACAATCTTCTGTCCGAGCTTCTCATCACCCCGACAACCCATAAAGCTGTCACTTAGAAGACAAAATGTTCAGCTGTGTGACAGAGACGCGTGTGTCTACCTGCACCTGAAATACAGCCTTGAGCTCAGAAAACGACTAATGAACAGACCATCAACTCGCTACTTTATCAATAAACGGTAAGAACAAAAACACAAAAAAACTATGAAACTAAAAATACACAAAAAAATTATTCTTTGTGGGCAAATCATGTATGAGTTAAATTAGTTTGCAAAGAATTTCTATGGTGTTATTCATAATAAGGAAGTGAAATAAATTAGCAGAGCTTTCAAATAACTCCAACATCTCCAAGATCCACACAGCAAATAATCTATCAGGGGTTCCTGAAATAAAAACTGGGTAACTCTTTGTCATAAATAGATTTGTGAGCTGATTTTAAGCTGCTTAATTATGAGCATTAAACACTCATCCGTGCAAGCTGATACCTGCTTTGTTTTCTAAGACTATTTTTACTCTTTTTGTGTTACAAAGTCATGCAAGATTTTACAGTAATGGGTAAAAGAAATTTGATGTCAAACCATTCTAGAAGGGAAAAAAAATGTGTGTTACTTGTCTGAAAAAATGCTCTCATGCCCCTTTCCATCAGTTGTTTCTTTAATTAGTCAATTAGTCATGGGTCACTCTTACATTTAAGTTCCTCTCAGGTCTGTTCATATATACTAACAACAGTAACAAAGAGATTCCCAGCACATGCACAGAATATGTCATTTGTGGGAGATGCGAAAACTACAGAACGTTAAACTATGATGCATTAGGTCATGAGTTTTGCAACATGCCATGTTACCATGACAATATACATTAACTCACCAGGCTCACACTGGTTGGCTGAAGCTCCAGGTGATCATATCACATCTGCAGACGTTTAAAATTCTTGAACAGGTGGTAAATGAAAGCGATCTCACTGGCGTCTTAGTGACGAAGGTTTTGAACTAATAATGAGCGCAGGTGTTGGCTGCTCTCAAAAGATATTTTCTAGCTTTCACTTCATCTGAGTTCAGTGACTCACTTCTGTACTTATCCAGCTGTGTGTGTGTGTATGTGTTGTAAAAACAGGCTGGGAACGTTGTGTGTTGTGTCAGGTCAGATTTAATAAAAAATGCGTAGTTGCCTCTCTTCCTAATGGCAGGTACTGATGTTGGGTTCTGCTGTAACTCTTTATTGATGGTACCTGCTGATCTGCTTCAGTACTGGGGTGTGCTTGGTCGACAGTGACAACAGTACTACCTATTTCGACAGCCATCACAACTTGTACAATGACACTAACACGTTCAGTTGCTGTCAGAGGGGTAAAAAAAAACAAAAAAAACATCATCATAAAAAGTGTAACATGACAGCTATAAAAGCTTTAATTCATGGGATTTTTCTCATGTTTCAAGACACACAAAATGATGTGAACAGTTGTGAAAGAAACCTAGCAAAAAAACTCTCCATCTTCTCCACCTCTACTCCCAACATTCTCACAGTTTTGCTTGATTCCCTTTCAGTTCCACACAGAGACACTCCTGATGTCACATTTACTGTATGTCAAATGTTAAGAGTGCAACAAATCATGCTTTTGAGCAACATACATTATTCTTGTTTGATAAATTAATCACTTTTGGCAGCAGAATTAAGTGACCCAAGAATAACAAAAAGAGCCATGTGTGCAAGAGAGATCCTGCTTAGTGTGAGAAAACAGGTCACCATTTGCAAAGGCACCTGATACTCGTGTTCAGGACCTCCGTATGTTCATAACAGGGAGGGTCCAGACAAACAAGACTTTCTTTAACTTTTTTTTTTTTTTTTACTGTTTACTTTATGCAAAATGGTGTAAAATGGATTTCTTTTTCTTCCATTCATGATTGCATTCACCCAACACGTCTCAATAGAGAATATATGAGTGTAATTTAAGAGCATGTGAATCCTTTTGAAATTATACTTGTGAACAAAAACAACATGCTGAAGTTGATCACGCAACACAAAAACAAT
Organism: Arrhamphus sclerolepis; assembly: GCA_037176975.1. Taxonomy (NCBI): domain Eukaryota; kingdom Metazoa; phylum Chordata; class Actinopteri; order Beloniformes; family Hemiramphidae; genus Arrhamphus; species Arrhamphus sclerolepis. Next base: position 8,747,750 of record JBAMYA010000002.1, read on the forward strand.
CATGTCTCATGTCTTTATTGAACACATATTACACATTCACATTGCTGATGGCAAAAAGTAAGTGAATCCTTGGAGTTATTAGGTAGTTGGACCTTCTTTTGGCAGCAGTGACTTTAAGCAAATGTTACTGGTAGTTCTGGATCCCTGTGCAACTTTGAGGCAGAGTTTTTGACCATTCATCTTAAGATGGTTGCTTTAGCTCAGACACATCTGTAGGATGACTGGTGGGAACTGCTGCTGAGGTCATTCCCAGCATCTCTGTGGAGTGGAGGTCTATGTTCTAACTGGGATTTTTTTTTTCTGAAGCCATTCTGCCCTGAATTCATTCAGTGTTTAAGGTTATTGTCCAGTTGCCCCACCCAACATCTTCTAAGCTTCAGTTAGCTTACAAGGAATAATTAATCAGTGTGTTGAATAAAGGCATAAGAAGTTATAATTGATTGTGTTATCATATTAAGCACCCTGTGTTTGTCTGTTGTATTATTATTTGTATTTGATCAGATGATCAGATCAAATTCCATGGGAAGTGTATTTAGAGAACCACTAATTATCAGGAGTTCACATGCATACAGTTGTGTGGGGAAAAAAAAACAGGTGTCAAACAGGTGACTGTTATTTAAGGACTAATGCAGCAAATGTTCTACATGCTGGTTATAGTAGATTTGTCTGAAAATAAGTAACATGGGTCATTCCAGACATTGTCCAGATGAACAGTATGCTTTAAGAAGCTGATCTGAGAGCTGAAAACATATAAAGAAGTGCAGAAAATGTCTGTGTGAAGCCAAGACATCAGCAAGAAACCTCTGCAAGAAGGTAACAATTTGCCAAAGAACACTTTGACTGACCTAAAGAGAGAGAGAAATTTTGTTGACTGATGAAAGCAAGGGGGGGGGGTCTAGGGGCCACAAGCAGTTCCTCAGACAACCCCCAAATACTGAAATCAAGCCACAGTACACTGAAAACAGTGAGGCATGGTGGAGCAAGCATCATGATATGGGGATGTTTCTCCTAGTGTGTGGTGTCAGGTCTATTTATCACAGACCAGGTCACTTGGATCAGGCTGAATACATAAAAATACTTCAAAAAGACATCATGTTGCCTTATGCTAAAGAGGAAAAGCTCTTGAAATGGGTGTTTCAACAAGATGACCCCAAACACACCAGCAAGAATCAGCAGGTTCCAGACCAACAAGATTAATGTTATTGAACGACCTGCCAAATCACTGGACCTCGATCCAATGAACAACTTGTGGAGTCACATTAAAAATGTTGTTTCTGAGGAAAAACCGAGGTGGTGAGAAGGATATTTTTACATGTAATAGGACTAGGGATCGATTTACCAACCTTCCAGTCAAAGGATGACCTAATGTGACATTTGGCAGTTTGATCTGCCTTTTTTTTTTCCCAAAATGTTATATACCTGTGGTCTTCTTGTTTTGTTATCTGTCAGTCAGAGTCAAGGTGAATATCCACTGGAGGGCTCACATTTTCACACATGTGGCTCTTCTTTTGCTCTTGGCCCACTTAATTCTGCGACTGCAAATGATGAATTTGTCCATGAGATTGCTATAGCTTGCTTGTGAGCCTTTTTTATTGCGCTCTCGACATTTGACATAAATGTGAAGCCTTAGAAATGAGACAGAGCTTAATTCCTTAGGGGAAATGGCTTCATTACATAAATCAGTATTCATGAGGGTCATTCATGTTATTGATAACTCGCGGCCATATTGGAGCTCTGTGACACGTGCGGTAGATAGCATGACCATCATAGGCCTGGACACAGATCAAAGTGATGTTCCACATCTCACTCCCAAATTGTCACCTTAAACCAAAGGCTGCTGCTAGGTCATAAAGCGTTGCTTGACCTGAGTTATCGTCACCATTCTCCCTCTCTGTTGTTCGGCTAGCCTCGGTCTTTCAAACACCCCTTTTACCGCACCTAGTATTCAGCGAGCAACCAGACATTCTTGACATTTTGTAAAGGTTGAAAGACAAAGAACCTTTGTCTCCTAATAAGGCCACGCTTCATACTCCACTTGAATAAAAACACTCGGCGAGCAAGAGGGATGTGTGTGAAGAGGTGTGCTATGTTTGTGTATGATGGTCAGGAGAGGAGAGATATCAGGAAACATATGAGGGGGTGAAGATGTATTGAGAAGGAGCGGATCGGAAAGATTAAGGAAGGAGATGAAAAGTTATGTACAAGGAACAGTAAGGTTTTAGAGTAAAAATTACAGGATAAAGAGAAAATAGAGTTTGGAACTACTATCACTTTGCTGTATAGAGGCTGACAGTGATATCAGTTTAGTGCCAGGACCTAATGTAAGTTATTGCTATGAGAGACAAAGCCGTTCTCCCTGATGCTTCACCCCCAGTTACGCAGACATGCTCTTTAGAAGACAGCCATATTCTCCATCACCTTAGAAGCTTGAAGCGGAACTCACAACATCCAAGGTCCTTCTGGTCTCCTCTCATCTCACTCTCTCATCCATCACACCCCTCGGTACTACCCCACACCTCCCTGAGTCTCTCCTGCTCCTTTTTAATTCCTCAAGTTTTCTCTGAAATACTTGCCTCAAAACAGCTGAAGCAAAGTACATATAGTGCCCCTACACTTCTAAGAAAGAACACAGGTGTGATGAAATAGGGAGATCTAAAACATCAGAACTGCTGTGGTCAGATACTTTTGATTCTTTGATTTACTTGGTTTGTTGAAGCAGGTTTTTTTTTTTTTTTCCTTCCCCCACCTACTTGTCACAAAGTTGTGGACTTGTCTTATGCAATGATGCTTTATTGTCTTATTCTTATTTCAAGGTACTAGGTTAAGAAGTTGGAAGTTAGAACACAAATGCTGTTTTCCTTTTTTGTCTTAATATTACATAACCAAAAGGTAAAAATATCTGGACCTGTCTCTAGAAGCAGATGGGGTGGTTATGACATCAGGTTTGTTAAAGGCATCTATAGCTAGAAAAGCCAAGGGTTGTTGTGAAGTGCCCTGCCTTAAATACAGATTTCTCTGCTAACAAGCAGAACAAATGTTCGGTGCCTGTATGCAATGAGCTGTGAAACAGACAAAAGTATGTGCAGAAAAATCTTAAATTGTTCTCTATATTATCCTCTCTCTGTGCCCCCACCTCCAGCTTTTCTGTTTCTGTGTTGGTATTCTGTCACTCACGGGAATGTGGGCAGATATGGGATAATAGTCAGACTTTCACATTAATTCCGCAAGCAACTGAGGAGCCAGTTTTAACCACGTGTTTGTTGTTTTACCCAGGAGCCCGTTGTCTTGGAAACGTTGCATAAGAGGGAGTGGGAAAGCAGGTTGCCCCTTGCTGATTGGGAGGCAAGGTGGCAGATATCGCTCTCTCTCTTTCTCTCTCTCCCCTTGTCTTCCATCTTGTTCTTTTTCCTCCTCTCAACGCTGCTTCAGCTGCATGTGTCAAAACACTGGAGCTCAAACTGTCTCCTCATGCCACATGTTGAATCAACTCAGTATGCACGCACCTCCAAATAAAGCTCAGCCCTTCCAAACCGCCGTAGTTCGTCGGCCCAAGCTTCGGCTAAATTACAGTGGCTGCCGGAGCAGTGATTTATAGCTCAATCAGAAATGTTTGTGTCCAGAGTGCTGACACGCTAACACCTGTACACACAATCACATAAAACCCTTTAGGCTGTAATTGGGTGTTATCTTTGGGAAGCCTTAAAGTCTGTGAGAATGACACAATGTTGACTCCACTGGAACCACATCTCCACGACTGAGGGAGTTGGCCTTCCACACTTTCTGTATAAGTATAGAGGATAGCACGTCAGGGAAGGATGTCCTTGGCTCTGAAGACGGGACAATTTATCTTTTGTATTCCTACTCACTTCAGCTCTTCACCTCATTTGACGCGGTTAAAGAAACACACGTAGACTTTACAATACAAGAACCAGGGTTGTAGTTCATCAACAAATGACAACAATAATAATAATAACAGCACATAATCTGAAATTGTAGTCTGAGGTGCCATTGAGTTATCTGAACAAATAAAATACCGTGGTACTTCAGTTCACACAAACTGAAGAAGTCTCCAAGTGAATTATCTGCATTTATCAAGAATACAGTTTAAGTAAAGAAAAGAGCAGAGTGGCAGCCCCTGTGTGAGGAAGCCGTCTTAATCCATGTGTTTCGCAAGCACCATCTGTTCCTTATATTCAGATGGGAGTAGAAATATTTGGTTGATTAGGAGAGAATCTGTGAAGGATGGCCACACCGTTACCAACGGTTACAAGGGACACGCATGCTTGATTCTGTCAACAGGTGTCTCAGAAATCAAACTCTGAAAGACATCAATGTGCAAATCATATGTGTGTGGATGTAAGATCTCAAATTGCCGATTTTGTATTTATTATTAGAAAGAACTCCTCAGTGTTATGAAAATACACGGTTACAGATATCAGTTACAGCTGTAACTGCAAAAAGAGGAACTTTTCACATGGCTGCAGTGGTACTGCAGTCATTTTTTTCTTCTTTTATTTGTGTTTCTTTAGCTTTTAGCAGTATTTAAAAAAAACAACAACAACAACAACCACCTGACAAGAGATCTTTGTCAGTTTTTGTTATTTTGTCAATTTTGGTGAGTAGCGCATGAATGTTATATGAGCACATACATTGCACTGTGTATGTAATGCAATGTGTTAGTACCATGAAAACAAAAAAAAAAGGTTTTCCTTTACTCATTTGGTACAAGGGTGACAAGTCCCACCTCGTTTGGTGGTCATGGCACCACCACTGCTATAGAAAGGGGGAAAAAATAACAAAAGTGAAACTCTATCATTACATCAGGTTACATACATGTCAATACCATCTCTTTCAATCTCTTGCTATTTTGGTGTGTAAAAACATAATAAAAATGATTTTTTTAAAAACAACAACTCAAACATCCTTTTCATAGCGTCTTACTATTAGAAAATAAAGAAAAAAATAAAAGTAAAAACAGAAGATGAAAGCAATGAAGCAACAGTTCCCCTCAGGGACTGTTTTTATTGTTTAAGGGCATACTATAGACTCTTTAAACAAACAAACAATTATAGTAATGTGTTCACTGCAGCTCTTGACTTCCCAATTTTGTTAATGGTAAACCTTTTTCTTTTTTAAAAAAGGGATTAACATCTTTTTCCCTAATATGGAACATCAATATCTCTGTGATATGACCTGATATGATGCATATGAGTTATTTATGCTTGACAGTTTTAATGCATCAGATCTATTGTTTTTTTTGTTCGTATGTTTGGATTTTTTGTTTCACTGATTATGTTCGGTGTAAAACGCGTACTTGTGTGCATTCTGTCTCCAGGGGCAGATCTTGGTGGGCTGATGGATCTGGAGTCTCTGTACCGCGGCGTGGAGCAGAGCATCAACCACACACGAGCAGGGCGAGTGCGCAGACAGAGCCTCGACAGAGCCTACAACATTGAGGTGCTGCTGGGCGTCGATGACTCTGTGGTCCAGTTTCACGGGAAGGAGCATGTACAGAAGTACCTCCTCACACTCATGAACATCGTAAGTGCGATTCACAAACAAATATGTACCTGGGCAGACATATAGACCTGGTCCAAGGATGCAGAATTGGACAAAAACTGTCAGTACTTTGCGTTATTTGTATATATACAAATAATGCAAAGTACTGGCAGTTTTTCACATTCAAGTTGGATGTTTAATGCATTTAACTTGAATCTATAGTAGAGGGCACATCAGAAACAGGTTCCCAAAAAAAACAGTATTGAAACATACACTTCTCTCGCTGCAAAAAAAGCTGATTTAGTGAGAAAATTTCACCATTTGTGCTAAATGGAATGTCACGGAGAGGTCAAGGAAAGAAGCTGACACACACACACACACACACACACACACACACATGTGCACACAGACACTGAATGGAGATTTAATTCCCTTCCTACATGTTCTCATCCAGCAATCAGCTGCAGGTAATCCTTTCTCCTTTATCTGAATATGATGAGATTTCAATTGTGTAAAAGTGTGTGTGTAAGTTGAGCCCCTTGCGCTAAAGGGGCTCCTGCGTATTGTTTTATCAGGCTCTTGTCATGTCATCATTCAGTGTGTGTGTATGTAGGCGTGTGTGTGTGTGTGAGAAAGTTGCATAAACAGCAGGTAGTGTGCTCCGGGCCACAACAACACTTAGCAGTCACACTCCCAGGTGTTGTTGTTACAATTGTGTGCGTGTGCAAGAGCTTCTGTGCTGATGTGCCAAACTGCACACTGCCGACTTTAATCTTTACAAATTAAACCTGTGGTGAGAGGGCTTTTTCTTCTCTTTTCTTTTTCCTTTCTTTTTTTTTTTTGCATGCATTTATATGTGTGTGCACATCTGTTTGTGTTTGTGCTGCTGTTTGCTTTTGCTTGTACTGCGACCCACTGCGTGAAGAACTAACCTCCGACTGTTAAGCAGGTGCAAGCACTGAGCAGCAAATCCTACCACACGTCTTTGTCTCAGCTCAGTGCTTGAGAAAGAACAAGAGCCGCTGTTCTCCCTGCCTCCCTTTTTAGATATTTGTTACACAATATAGGAGAAGGGAATATGCAGCCCTGTCACAGCCCTCCTTTAATCTGTGGGAAAGAGTTGGAGAAAAAGAGGAAAAGGAGTATTTTTAACAGCACATTCAGAATAAATTACTGACAACCAGATAAACAGAAATAAATAAATAAGGGCTTCCTCCCACGCGTGGCATCTGGGTGACTTTCTTCTTAAAAGTTTGTGATGCTCACTTCAGGATGGGTGTGCTCCGACTCTCTCCCTCCCCCAGGATCTCAGCAGCGCTGCTTCATCGCGTGCTACTCCTCCCTGATTTGGGTAGTTTGTAGCAACAAATCCTCAATGATGTGGAAAAACTTTCTAAGCATAATGTCAGTGATAACAAAGGTTTCTGAGAAGACGGCACGCAGTAAAATGTACATTTAAGGTCAGGACAGAGATCTCTAAAGCTGCATAATTACGTAGTAAAGATTGAAAGCTTTTATTCTTTTATTTGACCTTTTGTGCTGTCAACACCTCTGAATAAAGCAGGCAGTTTGCATCGCTGCAAACAAACCAATCAGCGCTGATCTGTGATCTCAAAATGTCTGAGCTTAAACAGTTCCATCTCATCCACATCACAATCTGAAACTGTGACAAGATTTACTTGCTCCTGAGATTTGGAGATTTGTTGTTGTCGTTGTTTTGTTTTTTTTATTTATTTATTTTTTTCAAACAAACCACTATTGTTTCCTAAATCTAATCAAGCAGTCTCAGAAACTAAACAGAAGAAGATACAGGACTTATAAGTGAGTGCATTTAGTGCAAAGTTACACACGGTGTCATTGTGGACTCCAACATCAAGGTGTCATTACTGGCCTTGTTTTGTTAATGTGTGTGTGTGTGTGTGTGTGTGTGTGTGTGTGTGTGTGTGTGTGTGTGTGGCAGTGAGAAAAAGCTGCTTGCATTGTAAAAGTGCCTTGAGTGGCCCCTAGATTTGAGGGCCATGTTGTTGTTGTTGTGTTCAAAATCTGTGATCAGTCAAGTAAACTACATCAGGTGCAGATATAAACTCACCCAAGACGCATTTAAAGACATAAGATCCGGTCACTCAAGCCACATTTGTCTTGGACCTTATTGAGGGGCTGCCCACAGAACTGGCATCCCCTGTCTAGGTGGGAGGACACACTCATTCATGCAACAACTGTGACTTATTAAAATACCAAATTACAACCAATGATAACAGATAACCACAAGGTAATGGTCTGTATTTTGATTTGCCTGCCTTAGTTTATCTTCTTCTTCTTCTTCAAATGTCTGACATCACATTTCTTTTTCAGTCCTCATAAGCCTTTTGTTATCTTCCGCATCTTCCGGCATTCCAACCTCCTGCACACACACACACACACACCACATTTGGTCTTTCCATGCACAAATCACATGCTTACTTATTCACAAACAGGGTGACAGAGTGAGATCCAGTAAGAAGTTGTTCATTCAAGACACGTGTGGAGACACATGACGTGCTTAGACCTGTCCACCTATCATCAGATGAGATGTTAATACCAGCTCTGATCTCATCAAATGACCCGTCATCGGCACATTTCATTGGTGCTGATGAGGCCTACACTCATGGATGAAGCATTTCCTCATCTCACACACACACACACACACACACAAAAGCTGTCATTTAGGTACAACGTTTTGTGTTTTGATCAAACTTCTATGATATAGCCTGGCACCATAGGTTCCATCGTTACAACAATGTGGAATACAAAATTACTGATATTACACGCCACTGTGTTGTAATTTACTAATTATAGCTACATGAGTGAAATCATTACAGTTGTATCAGAACAAGATAAAGCAAGATCAATTGCAATTTTGAAACTATAAATAATAGAATAGATATTAGAAATTTCCTGCGTTCTGAGGCTAATTAAGTTCATGTTTCAACTTCAGCTCTTTTATTACACAATCTGTTGTATAATAATGTAAAGTATAAATGAAAAAAGAGGTTGGTTTCCAGTGCAGAAGTTTATGTTCACATAGAACCATTATTTATACATCTTTTTTTTTTTTTAAATCACTTTCTGCATCTTCGTCGTTTGCATCTTTTCTTTCCCTGCGTGGCTGTCTGAATGATTACTGAAATGAGCTAAGGGTCAAAGTGGATCATCTGTTTGAGTTTGTGTCTGCACGTGTGTGTGTGGAGAAGAGGGTTTTTACTGCTTTCGGCAGGACATCAAAGACCTCCCACAAAAAACCATTAAGTCCTGTCTGCAGAGTTCAGCAGGAGCGTCAAAATCTATCTGTGTGTACATTAAGTTAAATGTGTCTTGGTAAGTCTTCTCTACATCCCACTCATTTCCCATGTGTCTTAATCCCTTTTTGTTCTTAATTCAGTTACATTTCCACATTTTGTCTTGCAGAAAGTGCGTGCAAATCTATTTCAAAAGATGCATTTCTTTGCAGTAGTGGTAATTTTAACACCTTGAACGCATTTTACGTTCACACACATTTTGATACAATGGATGATAAAGTAGATCCACAATAAAAGAGTACTGTAGTGACAAAAATGTGCTAAATTCTGTGACATATACCATGCAGTGTGGCCCTAACACTATAGTCTTCCTGTGCTGAACATAATTATGATAGACTTTGTGTCTTGTGGTGATCTGTCTGTCTGCCGGTCTCTCTCACCCATTAAGGGAGACCTTTAGAGGGGTGCAACAAAGTGTTAATCACTTTCTCCATGTATATTAATAGTTGCTGCTGCAAAGGGTGGTGTGTGTGTGTGTATGTATGTGTGTGCATTTTTAATTTCGATGAGGCCTGATGTGCATTTTGTCAGCACTTTTATTCCTCTAATGTGTGGTAACTCACTCTCTCATTTGTGTAAAGGTGCATTAGGGTTGTGCAGATTGTTCTGTCTTTTCCAAAGCTCCTGGAGCCAGGGAAAAGTCACATCATAAAGTGGCGGGAAGAGCTGAGAAAGGTGATGTATAGTGGTGTGCAAAATGTGTTTGCCTTCTTCCTGATTTTTTTTTTTTTTTTTTTTGCATTTTCCTCACACTTGACTGTTTCAAATCATCAAACAAATTTAAATGTTAGACAAAGATAACACAAGGAAATACAAAATGTGTTTTTAAATGAAGGTTTCTATTATTAAGGGGGGGGGAATTCAACCCTACATCTGTATGAAAAAGTGATTGCAGCACCGTGGAGCAACTGTGGCCCTCTCATCTTTGCAGAATTGTTGTAATTCAGTCACATTGGAGGGTTTTCGAGCATGAACCGCCTCTTTAAGGTCAGGTCACAGCTTCTCAGTTGGATTCAGGTCAGGACTAGGCCACTCCAAAGTCTTCATTTTGTTTTTCTTAAGCCATTCAGAGGTGGACTTACTGATGTGTGTTTTGGATCATGGTCCTGCTGCAGAGCCCAGATGGCCAAACATTCTCCTTTGGGATATTTTGGTAAACAGCAGAATTCATGGTTCCGTTTACCACATCAGGTCTTGCAGGTCCTGAAGCAGAAAAACAGCCCCAGACCAGCACACTACCACCACCATATTTTACTGCTGGTATCTTGTTACTTTTACACCAGATGTAATGGGACACACACCTTACAAAAAGTTCAACTTTTGTCTCATCAGAGTATTTCCCCAAAAAGTCTTGGGGATCATCAAGATGTTTTCTGGAAAAAACTAAAACATGCCTTTATGTTCTTTTTGCTGAGCAGCACATTTCATCTTGGAACCCTGCCATGCAGGCCATTTTTGCCCAGGCTCTTTCTGATGGTGGAGTCATGAACACTGACCTTAACTGGGGCAGTGAGGCCTGCAGTTCTTTGGATGATGTTGTGGAGTGTTTTGTGACCTCTTGGATGAGTCGTTGCTGTGATTTTGGGGTAATTTTGGTCAGTCGGCCACTCCTGGGAAGGTTCACCATTGTTCCAAGTTTCCGCCATTTATGGATAATGGGTCTCACTGTGGTTCGCTGGAGTCCCAGAGCTTTAGAAATGGCTTCATAACCTTTTCCAGACTGATATAGCTCATTTACTTTGTTTCTCGTTTGTTCCTGGATTTCTTTGGATTGCAGCATGATCTGTTGCTTTTAAAGATCTTTTGGTCTACTTCTCTTTGTCACGCAGGTCATATTTAGGTGATGTCTTGATTGAGAACAGGTGTGGCAGTAATCAGGCCTTGGTGTGGCTAGAGAAACTGAACTCAGCTTTCCAAAGATGTGATAAACCACAATCACTTTTTTACACAGGGCCATGTAGGTTTGAATCCCCACCCCACCCACTCCATCCCCACCTTAATAATAAAAACCTTCATTTAAAAACCGCATTTTGTGTTTACTTGTGTAATCTCTGTCTAATATTTAAGTTTGTTTGATGATCTGAAACATTTACGTGTGACAAACATGCAAAACAAATTAAGTTCTCAGGAAGGTGGCAAACACTTTTTCACACCACTGTAATCTAAGTAGTTTTCACACTCCTCGTTTGTCAGAAGCACCATAGATGCTTGGTCAAAGAAACTCTTAAATTCTAGGTTTTAGCTTTAAATTCATTTCACGACATGTTGACAGAAAGATGTAGAAAATCTGTCCAAAGCCTTATCTAATTAATGTAGCACTGTAGCCAGAATTTATTTGATGACTCAGTTCTGTCTCATCAGCAGCTGAGAGTGTTTTCAATGCTTATTTTCCAAAATGATTCTTGATTGCAATTTGTTTCTTTTTGCAGTAAATTAAGGCCACTCTCTACAATAAGCTGATTACAACACAAGATCAAATTATGAAGTGCTCTGATCATTAGCTTATGTTATATCTTATGTAACCCATATGAAGTTACTCCTGGTGTGCATCCATAGTCTTATACTGTATGATGTGAAGATTAAAAAGTCTGTATCACTATCATACTAAATGCAGTTGTAAACCTGTGGATGAGGTTCTAGTTGCTTTAAGTGGATATTAAAGATGGGGTCCCTTCATATAGTGTCCCCTTGTGATAGAGTTGTCTTTTGTTTATGGATTTCTGTCTGAGCTGCCTGTCTGTTTCTCTCTCTTGGAACACTACTGACGTTGAGAGGTCTCTCTCTTTTTCATGACGTTATTGCTTGCTGATGTCACTAAAACTTTAATGGGAAACTATGTAACCATACGACTCCAGAAAAAGGCAGCATATCACGGAAAAAGTTAATGTGTCAGCCTCTGGAGCACAATGAAGTGCACAGTAAACACCCACCTAAAATACACCATGTGCAAATGTGTCATAACCAAGCACAATTCACAGGCTGTGTATTTGAAAATCGACTATGAGAAGAAACAGCAATGCAGGCTGAATGAAAAAAGAAAAAACAGAGAACATGTGTAAAGGAATGGATTAGCATATGTGGTCGGCAGGGAAGCGGGTGAGAAAAAAAAGAATGTTGGTGATGAAAAAAGTTACCTTGTTACTTGGAGTTACTTGAATTATGGTACGGTGTTTTGTTGAAATTTTCCAGTGTCTCCTACTTACTTCGTGGGATTCCTTTCTTCCCAGTGACGTCAGCAGATGTCATTCCTTGCGCTCACTGGCTGAGAAACAAAAGTTTAAATGGGAATTCCCTTGATGGCCCTAGATATGCTAAGGTAACATTTGTCCTCAGAGATGGCATGTTAGTGATCATATTTGAGTTGTTCACTATAATGATGTCTACGAGGCTGCCAACAAATGCTTAGTGACAAAATGTTTTGGAGTTTCTTTTTTCCTTTATACTTTCATTCACTTGCTCATATTTTAAAATGTAAATTTACATACAGTAGCTTTAATTTACCTGGGCCCTTTTTGTTATAATGAATAAATCAGGCTTCTTTTTATTCTGGTGATGACAGCAAGAAAAATAATCTTTAGCCATTTGAATTATAGCTTTAATTTATGATTAGACAGTTACTGATTGATAAAGATTGACACACATAAGAAGCCACATTTGATAGATAAACGGTGGCATAGCTGTCATAGCTTGTTGTGTTTGTGTTGGTAAGAACATCTAATCAAATCTATGGGTAGTTATGATTAAGAAACTTTGCAAACTTTTTGTTGTTTGCAGCTCAGTATCTCTGTTTAAAGTTACATTGTGAAACAAATGAGCCAAAGTTGAAAGGCCAAAAGGATTCTTCATTGCCTTTCTACTTGTATGTGCACATGCAAATTTGGTTCTCATTAGACTGGAATTAAGGGGACTGGGTCAACTGGAAGTCAACCACACCTAATAGGCCTATTTTCAAGGAAGTAGCCTGGAATGGGCAGAATGCAAACTGACCCACCCATATCCATCTCAAGCAAACACAGCCCACAGAGTGATTCCGCGTAACTTCCTCACATATACTTAAGGCCGCTAAGATAACAAGGCAGTGTGGAGGAGAATGAGGCAGAATTACCAGTTGGTGGTCAGACAGGACGCTGTACGAAAACTGCAGACACACAAATTCCATCTTTCACACAGACACACTCAGTTAACTAGGGATATATAGATATATAGATTTTTATGATTCCAATTCCATTTTCGATTGTGCTTAACAATTTGGTTCTTTATTGATTCCTTTATCAATTCTCATTAGGAAAAAAAGGCCAACAAACAGGTCAATTAGCATCACCAATATAAACTTTTAATTATAATAAAATAAATATTCTTCTATAGAACATAGAAATTAAAGTATGACATAAATTATTCTGTGGCATTTCCACAAGAATGTCCAACATTTTTCTAATAGAAATTAAAATTCTCCTTTTTAAAAGGAAAT
>JBAMYA010000002.1:8771738-8792182 GCA_037176975.1 Arrhamphus sclerolepis
CCCCCCCCCCCCTCCTCCCTTCCCCTTTCTCTCCCTCCTCCCCCCTCCCCCCCCCCCCGCATTACACTCTTAAAGTTTGGCAACGGCGAAAATTCGAGCACAAAACACAAAAGATGCTTCCTTGTTCAGGTGGTGACAATAGACTTGAAGCTTCATAACTCGTAACACAGAATTATGCTCCAAGTCAAAGCAAAGAATCAACGGAATGACGGCTCGTAACTCAAAAGCTTCGTATGCCGCGACAGTCGTAAATCAATGTACCGCTGTATTTATTTTTGTCTGTCTCTTACTTTTTCTGCCTTTCACTCACGCGCTTCTCCGTCTTTTTTCACGTGTCCCGCTCGTTTAGATTCTGTCCACGCGTCCATTCCCTCTCATCTGACTCGCTCAGAGCTTCGGGGTTATTTGATTGGCTGCGAAATATCACGTGGGTTGACTTAACTCGCATCTGATTGGTCCGTGTGTTTCCTGGTCAGCAGGAACTGACAGCAAAAATTGTGCCGGTGAAAATAAAAGCGTCCAACAAATTTAAAACCGCCTCAATAATTTGATAATTATGGGTCCGGGTGATCCCTGTTCTAAAGCGACTGCCACCAGTCAAGCTTAGCTTCATTTTTTCTTCTCAGATCAAATGACAATACAATGTGAATCCAGAGTGATCTTTAGCGTTGCAGTAAAATTACTTTGAAATAATGGTCTTAAGGTAATTCAAAAAATTTGTGAACTTCGCTGTGGTATTTAAATTTGTATGGGAACGTTTGAGCTCAGAAGGTTATCCTCATTAACGGAGCCTGGTAGTGACATCTATCTCTGATTTACACTGGAATATAATGAGCCACACATACTTAGGTATTCACATTCTTCTGATGTCCTCTGTTTCCTCTCCCGGCCACTGGTGGGATTGACATCTTGCTTAAAAGCAGGTAATTGGTTTTGATAGCTTTTTTTTCTGTTATTAATGTTAACGATGACTTCTTCATTATAGCAATTGTCCTGTTACCACAGTGCCTTTGCACAAATCTGTCAATAAGAGTAGTTTGTGAACACAAAAGACATCAAATTTTAGACAAGCTACACTCTGCTGCAGCATCTTGCCTGGCATCTTTATCTTCCCTCCAGCCAACTTTACATTCTTTGTGAAGCCACTGTGGCACGCTGTTGCAAAGCTGTTATTTGATTGACAAAAGACTTTTTGTTGGGAGCTTTGCACACATTGCTAGATTACCCTCTATTCTCTTGTCAAACTCATTCCCCCCCAGCTACAAAAGGCGGGTCAGTCAGGATCCCAGGTAAGGAAACCCATCCTCCAGGAAGACATGTGGCCCATCATATATATTTCTCTTTTTTTATCTATTTGTCCACTGAAGTGTTTGTAATTTTGCTCCTTGCTTTTCTTTCTTTTTCTGTATTTTTTTTTTTCTGTCCTACCCATTGTCTTATCTTGGATTGTAGTCTGCAGGATTCTAAAATGCTCATATTTTATTTTACTTTTTAAATGTACCTATAAAATCCCTCAAAATACCATGATTGTGTGCAGTGGTTATGGTTTTGTCCAGCACTTGAACAGTACCATAGCCCGAGTACTCTCCTGCAAATCTGTGTTAAATCTCTGCAGCACATGCAGGAAGAGCTTCATTACATTGGCACTCTCAAGACTAAAATTGAGTGGAAAAGGTTGGAGGGATGTCTCTCCCATCCAAGAGAAGGGACTTAGCCAGAACAGAAACAATTTTTCCATGTTTCACTTTAGCTTTTAGGATCCTCCAGTTTGATGTGACTCAGATTACATACCACAGTCCGAGCCACTGACTGTGACTCTCCTTTTGACCTGGAAAGGTCCCTGGAGTCCTGGTAGGTAGGGGAGTCTATGGAAAGGAGGGAGGAGGGCATGGCCCTCAGAAACCAAATGTGGTTCATATCAGATGAGGAGAAGAATTTGGTCTTCCATCTGTATCTTTAGGCTTTTTCAGGTCGTTGAAACCAGCTCTTTTGGCTTTAAAACATTTTGCCCTCTGACCTCCATCGTGGCATAGTTAAATCATTGGCTATCTCATTATGAGAGTCCTGTCTCTCTTTACCATCCATTAGTTGTGTTTGCATGAGTGGCTGTTTGTTTTTCAATGGAGTGCAGTGCCATGAGTGTTCAGGTTTGGTGTATTTTACTATAGTACTGGAGTGGCTAATGTTGTTGGTATTTCTCTTCCCATCTCTCCTTTTGTTGTCTGTACTCAATATTTAATACCATTGCAGCTTTCTTCATGATGGTTGCCAAGTGTGCTCCTTGTAAGTTTGTGAGTTTTCATTGTAAGGAGTCCTTTTCTGTGCCCCACAGTATCGCACATTCGATCCATGCAAGCAGCTGTGGTGTAGCCACCCAGACAATCCATTCTTCTGCAAGACCAAGAAAGGACCACCCATTGATGGAACCATGTGCGGGAATGGGAAGGTATTGATACATTACTGCATAAACTGGATGTTGAAGAAAAGCTGTTTGATCCCCGACATCAAAATGCTAAATTTAGGATATATTGTTGGTCTGTTGAAGCACTGCTTTAAAGGTCACTGCATCTGGTTGACTCCTGACATCATGAAACAAGATGGAAATTGGGGCTCTTGGAGCGAGTTTGGCCAGTGCTCCCGCACCTGTGGTGGGGGAGTACAGTTTCGCACACGAGACTGTGACAATCCAAGGTATTTGTTGAGTGTTATTGTGCTTATTTATATAAACGTCTGCTGTACTGAGGCCCTACATAAAACGTATCTCATGAGTTTTTGATATTTATTGCACTGACGCTAAGAGCAAGTCTCGTGGACTTTTTTTTAGCTCAAGATTTCAAATTAAAAGCCCACTATTGAAAGGAAACCCAACATTCTTTAGTGTGAAAGAACAATTCATTTGTGCTCCTGCCCTGTCATGATTCCAGACCAGCCAATGGAGGCAGAACCTGTGTGGGGGCAACTTACCAATTCCAGATGTGCAACACCAATGAGTGTGAGGATATCTACAGTGACCCAAGAGAGGAGCAGTGCCAAGCTTTGGACAACAAGCACAAGTGGCTGCCTTATGAACACCCAGACTGTGAGTATAGACCTGGACAACATACCATTAGTGTTTTGTGGATGACAAAGCAGAAAAAAGTATGTTCTGTTGGAGCTGGAAAGAGAGAGTAAACTTATTCTGGAATGTGACTGGATTTTAGAGGGTTTAAACACAGTCGCATGAGGTCAAGTTAAAAAAAAAAAGGTTTCCCTCCTTAACTTAGAACAAAATGGTTTAATATGCTATGTTTTGTTGCTCATCTGAAATAGTGTTCAACTCATTTTAAGACCCAGTAAGAATGACTTTTTATTAAGTCATGACGTGTACAGCCTTAGAATGGTCACTGACATCTGGTCATCCTGCTAAGAGCAAACACAGCTTTAAGGTATGATTATGTCCTTCTATAAAAACACAGCATGTCTTTGAAAATCTCTTTGAACTGAGTGCGGTTTTCCTCTCCACCCATTTGCTGATGTCATTTGAACTTCAGCAAAGCTTTTTCCCACTCATGTACCGCATTAGGTGGCACACATGGACCGACGATCACCTTCACTTTGGAACCTGCTCCTAAAGTTCTTCTAAACCTCTTCATTCATTTCTTCTATTTGAGACATTAAAAGGTTTTAAAATGCAAATGTGTGCATGCATTTGTGTAAATTGGCCAGATTAACCTGGTCTCCAAATGTCACCGCCTGCGTGATGCACATTACATTATCATCCAACTGAAGTCCGAGAGAAAAGGGCTGAGCTCACGTCTAAACTAAAATGAGATTATGCTGTGTGACTCTAACTAAGGTATACCTTAATAAATGATTTGTCTTTATTCATATTAATTCTGAATGCCATATTTCTCAGTAAAGCTTTCACCAGATCACTCACTGGTTGTGTGTGAAAGAGAGAAGTGAAAGGATGTGAAATTGAATTCCAATCATGTTCTGTCATCTCCTGAGCTCCAGATAACGTGAGAGCGCCTGCTCCAGCTGTAAAATTGTTATATTTGTTTGACAAATTTCTCCACGTGGGCATTGTTCTGTGTCAACAGATGTGTTATAAAATACTCCAGAGGAAAGAAGCATGAAATATGAGGCAAATAGTAAGTTTAAAACTTATCTAACCATTTGCGATCTCTGTTCTCACGCAGATGATGTCATAAGTCTCCCAGAATATCCTACAGAGCAGTAAAATGGCAATAACAGTCTTATGAATGAAACGATAGTAGCTCCTGTTGGTCTGAACTTTTAAGATAAATTTACAGGAGTCCACTTATAACAGCTGTGCTGAGCAAGGCTGGCAGGGTTATTGGATGCTCAGAGAAGAGATGGTATTTTCCCTCTGATCAAACTCAGGACAGTAAATAAACTTGTTCCCAGAATGCTGGAGTGTCCTTTTAAAAGGTTAAGGAACAGAACGGAAAAGGTGATTTTTTTTTTTTTTTAAGGGAAAAGAAGATATAAATAAATAATAAACTGTAAATACAAGCTCAGGCTCTGCAACTCTGCATCTTCCCTGTACTGAATGTGTGTGCATGACACTGTGACACTGGCCACATGAGCTGTCACAGTGCAGTGGAAGAGGCTTCATTCAGATGACTGAAAACATAACTCATACATTGTTAGCGTACTTTCTCGTCTTAACTTGCCCAAATGTGTTTCCGTGTCATAATTTAGCAGCTTGATAGCATGCCTGACACCTGTTTGTTTGTGTCAGAGCTCCAAAAGACAAAGCCTCTGGACTGTGGCCATCTGCCTGATGAAGTGTTCATCCTCACTGGGTAGATCTGCCACATTTTGTCTCTTGAGGCTCATGTAGTTGTAGGATGACTCACTCAGACAGACACACTGTCATGCAGAGTGTCAAAGTTCATCCTCAACATAAAGATAGTCTCATGTTGATTCTAAAAATGAGATCATCAAGACGAGCCACAAGAGTCACAGTCTGACAGTGTTTTTTTTTTGTTTTGTTTTTTCCAGTTGGAAAAGTTCTAAGTATATTTGTGTTTGCTTCCTAGCTAACAAACGCTGCCACCTGTATTGCCAATATAACAAGACCCAAGATGCAGTCCTCATGCTGAAAATGGTCCTGGATGGCACACGCTGCTCGTACAAGGACCCACACAATGTGTGTGTGCGTGGGGAGTGCGAGGTGAGTGACGCCACGTGTGAGCGTCAGAACATGACGGCCAGATGTGGTCAGATCCATATGTCTGAAACTTTCCGTGCCTCGTTAACAGAAGGTGGGCTGTGACGGCGTGTTCGGCTCCTCAAAGCAGGACGACATGTGTGGAGTGTGTGGAGGTGACAACTCCAGCTGCAAAACTATTATAAACACAATCACATGGACTGCAAAGAAGCAAGGTAAACAGTCTCAATTATTATATTTAGATATGAGACTATCATGATAAGAGCATAAAAAATGTTGGCTACTACTTATATTTACAGACTGGGCTCTTTGCCTCCTTATTTCATGTTTAACTAAACACTGCCCTCTAAAGGACTCTTGTGAAAATGACTGAACCTTAGGGAGATCTGAGCTGACATGTTTCCAACATGTTTCCATGTGAGCATTGCCAAGACGTTACGTCAAACTTCATGAGCTAATGTTAAGTGTATTATCTGACTCTTGGTGTCAGGACAGACCTACATCATAACGGCTTTTCCCAGTTTCCCAGAATTGTCTGTTTTCTCAAGCAGAAATAATGAAGACTGCAGGGATTTTACCCAGCAAACAAAAAATCTGTAGTTGAAGTTAGAAAAAAAAAAGGATTTTGAGGCGGAAGATGCTGAGTTATGAGGCCACAAACTGTATGAGTCTGTTATTTCAGGTCTTCTCACAGTTCTTGAAATCCCCAGAGGAGCAAGGCACTTACTGATTCAAGAGCTTGACGCCTCCTTACACGTCCTTGGTATGTGACGCTATGCCTTGTTTTCATTTTATGCACTTGTGTGTATATTTGTATTAGCTTTCTCTTTGAGAATTTCTGTATCTCATCTCTCTGCAGCTGTTAAGAACGTGGCATCAGGACAGTTCTTCTTAAATGGGGAAAATGAAAACCCAGAGTCCCGCTCGGTCATAGAGAAAGGCGTGGAGTGGGAATATGAAAATGACAATAACAGGGAAACCCTTCAGAGTACCGGGCCTCTCAGACATGGGATTCTAATAATGGTACACAAAAAAGGAATTAAATCTTTTTGTACCCAAAGTAACCCAGTTATCAATGGTGATGGTGTGTCATTGCAGGTGAAACTAAATGGAGATGAGGATGTGAATATGTCCTACAAGTACGTCTTGAATATGGAAAATGACTCTGCCATTCAAAACAACATGCTGGTAGAGGACAGTTTATATGAGTGGGCGCCAAAAAAATGGTCCACTTGCTCCAAGCCTTGCGGTGGAGGTACAGTAAAGCCAGGAAAAATTGTTTATGAGGCCAAGTATCTGCGTTTTTCTTTCCTGTCGTTGTGTCTTTATGTTCTGGTCTTTTTCCGTTCCCTTCTTTTGTAGGGAAGCAGTACCTGCGATATGGCTGCAGAAGAAAAGAGGACAGCAAGATGGTCCACAAAACCTTTTGTAACAAGTCCAATATGAAACCGAGAGGAGACACCAGAAGCTGTAACCAGGAGTCCTGCCCCCCACCCATGTATGTGTAGTCGTGGCATCAGATTTTAAAATAGCACTTAGGGATCTCACTAAACTGTATTCAGACAACTTTCTTCTTTCAAATAGCTGTTTTTCTGATCCTTGCTTGTTTTGTTCTTTGCTTCCAGTTGGGTCACGGGGGAGTGGGAAAAATGCAGTAAACATTGTGGTAAGACAGGCATGCAGGTCCGCTCTGTCAGCTGTGTTCAGTCTTCAGAAGACAACACCACGCGCCCCATCCACAATAAGCATTGCAGCGATGACCGTCCTGAGTCTCGCAGGCCGTGCAATCGATTTCCCTGCCCAACCCAGTGGAGAGTTGGCCCATGGTCACAGGTACGAAGGCTAGACATGGGTCCAGAGGGACTCAGCAGTGAAACAGTGAAGTGGGAAATAATGTTTTTGCAAGAAAATATTTTGTTTTTATTCTGTGTAAATTAGAGTTTCAGTAGTTTAATACTACAGACTTAATGTTAAAGTACATTGCATGCAATTGGATTGCTTTGTACTATATTTTTTGATGGCAAAAAGTAATAAGATATCTTATCTCTTGTACTCTAGTGCTCAGTGACATGTGGTAACGGTACCCAGCAGAGGCAGGCTGTGTGCCACACCAGGGACAACACCATTGGCCTGTGTCTGGACAGTAAGCCGGACACGATAAGAGTTTGTCGCATGGAACCATGTCCCAGTAAGTATTAAACAACCACCTTATAAATAACCGTCCAAGCGGACAACGCTTCACAGCTTTTTTGATGCTCAAAATACTGGTGATGCAACATCAAAGCTGCAGAGCAAATCTAATTTAAAATCACGTACTTGCGGTTTTAATATATTATACAGAGAACAAACATTTTTCTTCTGGGTTTACCAAGGAGCTCATGCAGATACACCACTTGTAACTGTCAAAGTGAAAAGCAGGGTATTTTTTCCAACCTATTGGCCATTTAAGAGCAACAATCTGGTAATTCTTAATTAAGCAGAAAATATACCCTGCTACTGTTAAAATATACATTAACCTTAAAGAATAAATAGTAATCATTTACAAGTTCATAATTTTATGTGATGGGTTAACATGCTTGATTTTCAAGAAATGAATGCTTCCTGTTCAATGATGTAGAGCCTCTTGTTACTTTCCGTCTGAAACGCTCCACTGTAGCTCCTGTTTCTCTAAATAATGCCAGACTATCACCTCCATCACTCTCATTTTGTTCCTCTGCAGAGGGCTCGTCAGACCTCAACAAGAACGGCAACATTCTGATCCAGTGGCTGTCTCGTCCAAACACCAACTACCCAAGGATCTCCTCACGTAAAACCTCCCTCTATAGTTCCCAGCCTGGCCTCCACAGCAGCAGCCGCAGCTGCATGTCTGTCTTCTGCCGGGCCCTGCCCATCTCTGTTCTCCTGTGTCTGCAGGGCTGGCCCCGGCTGGCCCCCTGACCCACCTCTCCCCTATTCCTTGTGCCTGTGCCCACGCCTGTGAGCGAGTGGCAAAGCTTTTGCTTCTCTTTTGCGGGGGGATGTTTTCTCTCTCTGTGTCTGAGACGGCTTTGACCGGGGGGAGGTCTCTGGCTCCTGTGTGTGCTAGTTGGTTCTCTCTTTGCTCTGTCTCTCTCTATCTCTCTATCTCTACTGTGTGGAGCATTGTGTTGTAACCGCTGGCCAGTCGAAAACTCAAAAGATCAACAAAAAATTTGACGTGAAAAAGGATTCGAAGTGGCAAGGCAAACAGGTTTCCATTGGCACCTCCTGGGGTGTGTCAATGAGCCGTTCATGTGTGAGGAACTCCCTCTGCATTCGGCGGCCATGTTTTGCGCGAGCTTGCTACGTGTTGTCATGGGTTACCGCACCTGAGATGCAGCTGCACTTTTTTTTCTTTTTGTAGCGCATTGTCAGTGTGGGGAGAAACAGATGTGAAAATAAACAGAAAAGTATATAAATATCTAGAAATATATATATATATAAATATATCTAAAAAAAATATATATATATGAAAGCTTTATTGTGAATGTGATCTGAGGACATCTTTGCTAAAATGCTCATCTGACATCCTGGTTCCATACAGGGATGAGAATGGTGTCTCATTCCACGTTCCATTCTCAGATTTGCAGGAACTCAGCACAGGGACAGGAAGTGATATGAGTGAACGTTGTGAGTTTTTTGGGGAGGGAACTGTGAGGTGAAGAACCTTGAAAGAACAATAAAGAAAAAGAAAAGAAAAAAAAAAAAAACAGGGTAGTCTGACCAATTGAGGTTGCTTCCCATTTCACCTCATCATCAGCCATCCTCTCTTTGACTGTTATACAAAAGTTCAATAAATGCAGCTTATTTGTGCTTGCAGACTTTAAACAAATACATCTATAAGTATATTTGTGTTTATATATACATATAAATCTAAATCTATATGAGTAACAATAATATTAATAATGTTTTACCATGAATAAGCTGTAGCTTATTTGCCTAAAACCTTTGGACTGCTATTGATCGCTTAGATCCTTGACTGTTATGTGTATTTTTTTACTGATTTTACATGAATACAGATGAATATTTAATAAAAGTGTTATGGGGGAAGGGGTTAGATCTATATTATGCAGGACCTGGTCAGTTAGTTGCCTCTCCAATCTCTCAGATGGATCAGGGGTTTAATTGTTGCTTCTTGTTTTCTTTCAAAGTAGGATCACGTTTTGTCATGCACATTTGCATCTATCACCTGAATATGTGTGTATGTAGGAGTGTGCATGTGTGTGTATGTGTGTCCATGTGTTATTGGGTGTGCATGGGAGGATGTCTGTCTTGCATGTATACTTACATGGGTGAGAAAATAAGAAAGACCTGTCATGTCAGTCAATCACGTTACCGTGTGTGTGTGTGTGCGTGTGTGTGTGTGTGTTAGTGTGCTTCACCATTCGGGCTTTCATACACCGCATTCAGATACAGAAAATACCTCATAGACTTTGATTTAAGAGCGTCCAATGATCTCACTTTATTTTGATGAGCATTAAACCACATGAACAATGCCTTATCTTGGATTGAATGTAATGGCATTTATCTGTGAAAGAGATGGCTTTATTCATTCAAAGTTTCACTTGGAATAGAGGCAGCTTCAAACCAACTAAACAAACTCACACCCGCCAACCATCAAACCTACCAAGGTGATGTTGGGCCAGTGTCCGACTACTGGGAAAGGGTTTTCAAAGGGCCTAGGGTACTGACACATGTGGCATCTAAAAAAGAAAAAAGAAAGAAAGGGGGAAAAAAAAGAACACTTCAGACTTGTCATTGTATTGTGATCACATATTTCTGTTGTGACTATGTAGCGAGCTATCCAAGGTTTCCTTCTGCTGGAGTTGGACTGTGTGAAACCAAGCCAGACCTAGCAGTGCGATACTGTATATAACATTGGTGTTGACTGTATTTAATAATGTTCATGACTGTTATCTTCTTCTATAATATTCTATACTATGGGTAACTGTTTTGTGGCTTCACTGGCTTGCTGCGTGGGGCTGGTTAACGTTTGGCTAACGTTGAAGAAACATTCTGATGGACTACGTGCACTGCGTCTATATGCACTTTGATTTATCAGGGAAATTTTATTAATGTTTTGTAAATGTTTCATATGACACTTAATGTGCCATTCCAGTTTTTACATCATCATGGAAATTATGTATTTTATTTAAAAAGCAAATATCATTTATGTACTTCATGTTTTGTTTTTTGTTTGTTTTACTTTGTTGTTATTTTTTTTAATCGATAAACAGATTGGTTGATTTCCAAGTAATCAAGTGTTTTACCAAAGTGACTGTGAACTTGTAACTTTCGATACAGTTGAATTATTTTTATTAAGAAAAAAAAAATATATATATATATATTGAGCAGGAGGAGGAGGGGCGTACATCTCATTGTTTCAGTTCTTGTCATTCTCAACAGCAAAGTTGTATCAATAAAAATGTTTTAAAAAGTGTGATCTCTCTCTCACCGGGAGTGTTGTCTGGTTAGAGAAAATACCTAAATATCAGACATTGCAGTGAGAATGTTTTTTCTTTAATGCTAAGCTACAAATTGGTTGCTTTTCATGTTAAATGAAGTTTTCCGTTTAACTACTTAGCATCTGAGGAAGTCAGAGATGGATTGTCAGGTCAAAATTATTTATATAAACGATTGATTATATTGACAACACAAGACTGGCAAGCCTTCTTTTCTGTTTCAATTGCTCTGGACTGACCTTATGACTGCTCTTCTTGGGTTCTTCTCTTCCTTCCTGCATCGTCTGCTAATGGTCTGGCTTCACTACTTTCCACAGTGTGGAACCAACACACACACGCTTGTATGTCAACATGAGTTTGAACACAGACACCAATGCTAATGAGCTACAACATCTTACTGTTACATTATTTAAGTGTCAAAGATCACACATTGCTTCTTAGATTCATAACTATCCCAAATCTCAGCTCTCTGTTCTCTTCTTCACAGGCCAGCGTTGTCATAGAGACCGCTCTGTGTTCTGTCGTATGGAGGCCCTGAAGCGCTACTGCTCCCTACCGGACTATCAGCGTATATGCTGCCAAACCTGCAGCAATGTTAACAACACAGAGCTTATTCCCAGCTCCACCACCAGATCCACGCTCATTACTCACATCCAGCCCAGAGTAACATCTCATCCATCCACCAACATGCTGAGTTCTGTCTTCACCACCCCTCAACCCACCGAAGATGTCGTCACAACCATTTCACCTTCTACCATGTATTTCTGGTCCACTTCATATACTCATACCACAGATGTGATCCCCACTCATCCACCAGCTGCAACCACCATTCCCTCTCTCCCTTCAACCTTTCCCATAGTCATCAATGCAGTTTCCCCAAGTTTTCCCACAGACAGGAGCACAGATCCTATGACAGATGGTACCATGATTGCCTCAGACTCTACAGCAGCAACCAGTCCTGTGATGACAAGCCCACCAGAGATCCTGCTAACATCCAAGCCTAAAAAGATTATCCAGCCAAAACCCAAGACTGAGGTAATTCCAAAGGTCATTTCATCAAAGATTGATCAAAAAAACAAGACAGTACAAAAAATTGGTCAAAAAAAACCTGCTCCACCAAAGATCAATCCCAAAAAGAAAAATATTCCTCCAATGATCGGTACCCCCAAAAAGACTACTCCAGCAAAAAGTACTCCCAAAAAGACTCCCCCAGCAAAAACGAATCCAAAAAAGACAACTCTGGCAAATATTGGTCCCAAAAAGACTAATCCATTAAACACAACTGCGAAAAAGGCAACTGCACCAAAAACCTCTTTAAACAAGACAAAGCAATCAAATACTCCTGCAAAAAAGACTACTCCAGTAAGGACCACTCCAGAGAAAAACAACAAACCTTCGCCACAAAAGGAAGTTCCAACAAAGACCAATCCCAAGAAGGCAATTGAGCCAAAAAAGGAAATCACAAAACAAGTTCAAATAAAGAAAACCCTCCAAAAGAACTCAAAACCAGCCCCCAAAAGTGGCTTAAACTCACAGACCAAGATTAATCCAAATAGGTTCAAGGTGAAAAAGACTTATCCAAAACCGAAAACATCCTCTTATTACACCACACCTCTCACTCCTTCTGGCAGCAAAGAATCATCTCGAAAGGAAGATTCTTCAACCATTTCTTCCAACACTATTGTAGATGATACAATGACGAGTTTGCCCTTTCCTGAGCCAAGAATCAGTGTCACATACTTAAGGACTGATACAACTGTTACCGATTCAACTCCACTCTGGCACAACGATGGCATGGTCACTGAGGCCACAATCCCCAACACCTTTGTTGATTTCATAACACCTGATGGAAACATCAATATTGAAGTTCTCACAGTTCCCACAGAAACAATGCCATATAGTGATGCAACAATGTCAAGCAGCAGTGAGGCTATGGACACCAGTGGGACTTTTCCAAGTGGTGATGACATGAAAGAGTTTTCCAGCAGCATAGATGAGGTCAGTGACACCGTCATACTGGACGATAACCTCTCCATGGTAATCCCAACTATAAATGGAGAGGACATATCAGAGCTCACCCACACGCCCTGGCACAACCTGTATGAGTACATCCCAGTTAGCAACCCAGGTCCCACAACAGCACCCGACTCCATTACCACCTCACCTCTCATTATGATGACTTCCACAAAAGAAGAACCAGCAACTGTAGACGCCACCGCCATCTCTACCATGAAGCCTCCGCAAATACCTGTGGATAACAATGAGAACAACTCCATTGATGTTTTTTACAACAGGGTCGTCAACGTGGACAGTGACGTCTCTCAGAACAACCTGATCCCAAAGCGGAGGGTCAACCTCAGAGAAAGAACCAGGAACAAACGCATACAGGAGCTTCTAGAAGAAAAGCGAAACTTTCTCCTCAGGATGAAAAGAGGCCACACTGCACAATAGAACAAACCTTCTCATTTCTCTTATAGAGAGGAACACCTTTTGACTGCCACAATGCTTTTTGTCAAACCTTCCTCCTCACATGGAAAAACAGGAAAAAGATGTATTTCTCATGTCATATTCAGGACAGCTGCTGGAATATCTTTGTCAAATGATTATATAAAAGCTTTTTTGCGTGCCACCTGAAGCAGATTTGGTTCGAAGTGCCATTTAAACACTGTGATGTCAAACAGATGTGATGAAGAGTGCACATCCCATTTGACGAGCCCTTTACAAATCCAATCTATTACTTTACTTAAATCACCCGTGCTCTTGTTTGAGGATTTAGGGATGTAAATAAGATGTAATTTAGTTTTAAAATGGCATTTCACTGGTACTCAGAGACACAAATCCAATTCTCCTTTCAATATTTTATCTTAGCCGAGGACTGCAGCGCCCCACTCAGATATGTAAATACCTCTCAGATCTATAATAACAACTTCTATTGGATGAGATAGAATTGTTTCATTTTTAAGTGGCCAATACCCTCAGTACCCTTCACACTATGTTGATTTGAGAGATTTATAATCCAGAAATCAAGAAAGTAGACAGAAAGCTCTTCTTCCCCTTTGATTTTATTGCATTGCAAATGTTTACATCAGTTAAATTGTGTTGCCATTTCCAAAGCAAATATTTTCCCAAAGTTTTGTAATTTCTCAGGAATTTCCAGTGCTAAATGAGGGACATTGCCAAACACTTGGTGCTTAAATAATCTGTTGTAACTTATCATTAAGAAAAGTGGAGGATTGCATTTTTGTTTTTCTTCTTTAATGCCAAGACAAGTATGGTGCTTTTTTTTCTTAGTGTTGCTAAAAGCAATGTCCCTCATGCATTCATTTATGCGAGAAAACTCCGATAAATAAATAAACATGCCTGTTCATACTCTATTCAAACAAAAGCTTTGAGGGCCAGTTTACCTTCTTCTCTAGAAGTTGCATTATTTGTACATCTCTAAGTTGCTGCAAAAGCCATCTATTTTTCTGTACAATAAATGTACATATGAAATAGAAGTTAATGTTTAATATTTATTAAAGTTTAAGTATCTGTGGTATTTTGCAATTTATCAGTGTTGTGTGATTTGTGTTCAAAAATACCATAACATCTAGCATCAGATTGGATGCAACGAAAAGTTAAGTCTGCTATGCAAAACAAAAGACTGCATCAGGTCCTGCTGCATCAGCTTCTGCAGAAATCCTTTTTAAAGAAGAACAGCAACTTTGCAAGTTTTTCTAGTTGTAAAGCAATGAGATATATGGCACATAGAGGGAGACAGAGTACAGAACTTATATTTACTGTAGATATGAGTTCATGTAGCCATCATCAGCCATTGTTATCTTTACCTTTCTTTTTAAAAGGGAACCCAAACTGCAGTCGAAAAGATTTTGTATTTATTTAAGTTTATTAAATATCAAATGGCTTAACAGCTAAAGGCAAGCTTTTTGTTATTATTTTTATTTACATAAAAAGGTCAAAATTGCTATTTTATTATAGTATTACAAAATTACCCTGAAATTAATATTGGTACCTCCAAACAAGAATGTCTCTTCCTGACACAAGCTGCTTCTCCCAACAAGCTTGTACACCGAAAGAGAAAAAAATCATGTTTGAAGTTCATAAATAAACATCATAGAGAGCTCACAAAAGAAGGTTTGGCAAGATTACACTTGAGGAAATGTATCCATAAAGAAATAAGAACACTAAGTATGTCAAAACCCAACATCCCCTTTAAGAGCACAATCCCATAATGAAGCATGGTAGTGGTAGCACCATGCTATGAGCCAGGGCCGGTTCTAGCCACTTTGGTGCCCCAGGCGACATCCACCCGAGCCAACTCACATGGTTGACATACACTTAGTAAGTGAAATGTATTATGTTTTGACAGTTAAATTAAAATTAAATTAATTAAATTTAAATTAAATTCAACAGATTCTGATTTTTTAGACATATTGCCTTATATTGACCAGTAATTATATTGTTGCATTGACTGAAGATCCTTAACACAACCCCAATTTCAAGTAAGCTGGGAAATGTAACTAAAAAAGAAGAATGCAGTTATTTGCAGTGTCTATAAATCAATGTTTCTTTTTCAAATAGAACAGAAAATACTGAAAATGAGATTTTCTTATTCCATGTTTAAGTACACTGTTGCATAAAGTTGGATTTGTATTGTTTTCAGACAATCTATCAGTCAAGAATAAATCATACCGTCACAATCATTTCATGAGAAGAGGTAACAAATATTTTATTCCAACTTTATAAGCAGCAGTGTTTTAGCTCATTTTGAATGGAGGCAGCTACATGTCTCAGAAACATTTGGAAGTGACTATAAAAGGCAGCGAAAGTAATTAGTACTAAAAAGAAACACTCTGAGAACAATCCATTCCTTTCTATTCAGAGTCAAAGCTGGAGAAACATATTGCAACTAAAAAAGTGAATTTGTACTAGGTCAGTGAATTGTCTGGGTATAAAAGCCTCATCTTAGAAGTTTCTCAGAAGTAAAGATTGGCAGAGATTCACAAGTCTACGAAAACTGTGTCTACAAATTATGAACAAATTTCAGAATAATTTTCTCAGGCGTAAAATTATGAAAACTGAATATCTTTCATCTACACTATCTAAAAACATCAAATGATTCTGAGAATCTGGAGAAATCTCTGTGCACATGGGACAAGGCTGAAAATCCATATTGGATGCTTGTGACTTTCAGGCCCTCAGGCGGGACTGCAAGAAAAATAGAAAAGTTTGTATCATGGAAATAACTGCACGGGGTAAGGAGCACTTCAGGAACTTGCTGTCTAAGAACACAGTTTGTTGTATCCATCCACAATGAGGCAAAGTGGAAAACTTGAAATTTGAAATAGATTTTGGAAACTGTGTATGTTTCATCTTCAGGACTACAGAGTATATGTATCATCCAGGTATATGCAGATATGTATATTTATAAATGTATATGTGTGTGTGTATATATACATACATACATATATATATATATATATATATGTGTGTGTGTGTATGTATGTATGTATATATACATATATGTAGTCTACAATCCCAACTCCAACAAAGTTGGAACGCTGTGTAAACAGTAAATAAACACAGAATGCAATGATGTGCAAATCTCATAAACTTATATTTCAGATGTTGAAACTGTGACATTTTACGATCAGATACGCATCTAGAAAGATGTAGGGTCTGAAAACAAACCATAGGACCTAATCATTTAAGGGGTGACACTAATGGTTGCTTTTCAAACTACTTCTGTATTAGCACTACAGCCAATCAGAGTAAAGAACAAGGTGATGTATTCAGAATGGCGGAAATGAGTCAACGAGAGAGCAATTTGCCGAGTTTATGTTTTATTTTAAAATTTGTTTTAAAATATTTTATGTTTACATGTTCATACAAGATAGAAGTGTAACTGTGCACCTAAATACAATGTCACATTCAAACAAGTCATCAGTGTTTCATCTTCTATGAAGTATACATGAGACACTTGGAGCTGATGGCTGGATAAATGGGGCGGCTTTGATTGTTGAGCCTGCAGTTATGATTTTTATCACTTGGTTCACAGGAAATTCTAAGAAATGGTCGTGGTTTTCCACTGGAAGGCAGAAAGAGTAGTTTACTTGAAAAACAGCCCAGTTCTAAGAGCAAGTTGTTTTGAAATGTTTGAGAAAATTCAATTACAGGAGGAAGGACAAACAAAAGGAGCATTTGTAATCGAGAAACATCACTCCGCACATATTCATTTCTGAAGGTTTTAATTATTTCGTATATCAGTCGCAGTCAAGTTCATAAACTGGAGTTAATTATGTATTATGTTAAATTATAAGATGTCAGCACTGAAAGTGTTTTTTATATTGTAAATGTCAACAGATTAGACAATAAGTTGCTGGTATTTACGGTTCCCCCAATTTCTTTTTAAGTTTATTTGAAAAGTTTTCACTCACCCTGAAATATTTTACTTTTTTTTTTTTTTCTTTGATCAATAAACAAAATAATTTTAGTTTTAAAATATATGTTAAGAGCTTCTGCCTTAGCTCTGGTGCACATTATCACAAAAGATGAAAGAAAATGAGGAACACAGGAACACAGCAGCTGCCATCAATTAAAAAAAAAAAGAAAAGTTGGGATCTGCCAGCGAATGGAAAGGAAAGCAAAAAGAATCTATGTCACTCTGAGTGAGATGGAGCCTCTGGAGACTAGTAGACTGTACAGAAGGACAGCCGTCAGTGCAGCACTTCTCTAATTAGGACTTTATGGTAGAGCTGTCAGACAGAAGCCATTCCTCAGGAGACGGCACATGACAGCCTGCTGGGAATTTGCCGCTTCAATTATTCTAAAACCATGAAAAGAAAAATCCTTTGATCTGATATGGCAAAGACTGGACTTTTTTTTCATCAGTTTTCAATAGATTGTCCGTTATGAATCAAACACTAAGCAACAACTCAATAATATGATGCCTGAAGAGTCAAACATTTTTAGCATCATGCCATGACGATGTTGCTCTGCAACAGTACCGTGGAGATTGTTGGGTTAAGAGACGGATGGATATGAAAATACATTGTGTAGACGAGATCAATCCTGATTGAACATTAAACATTGCACATGGTGCACAGGATCTTATGCTGGGGTAAATAGTTCATATTTCTTTGAGAAGACAACTGGCCTCCACCTCACTCTAAAAGTACTATACAACCTAGACCCTATAGTGGGTCTCTGGAGAGAGCTCAGAAATAACGCACAGATCTGATGCCTAATTTAATATTTCCACCAAGTCAAATGAAAGAAATCACCAAAAGTAATGTGTTTGCTACTAGGATCATTTTAAAAAAAAAATGCCATGATGCCAAAGATGTTTCTTTAGTAAAGAAATAAATAAAGAAATAAATTTTAATGGTAGTACTGATTCAGGCCGTGACTTTATAGCATGTTGTAAACTTGGTCTGGTTCCCCTGAATCTGACTTTCATTTCCAGGAGGCTGTACCAACAGATACAGAAGAAACCTACCAAAAAACAAAAATGAAGCATGTGAAGTAAGCAGAGTGCCATCAAGGCAACAATGACATGAAGTAGAAGCACAGATGAATGACTGGTTTTGCTGTGAAAACGTGTTGATCCAAGCCATCTTCGTTGTACTAAAAAGCAAAGAAATGGCTACAAATGGGTGGGACACAAGATCCATCTTACACAAGAGAACCTTCATGAGGTCAGTGGATATGAATGGCCAGGCTAGCAACCTTGGATGTACACTAGCAGTCTTAATTGACACATTGGGACATGCTTCTTAAAAGTGTCAATCATGTGAGACTTCAGCTCCCATATTGAGCAAATAGTGGAAGATGAAACAAGACAAGCATCAGAAAATTCCAGCAGAGAGGTAAATAGCAGAACACAGTAAAGTACCCTGGGCTGAAGGAAGTATTGGACCAGATGGTGAGGGTAAAGTCCAAACTGGCCCCGATTTTAATATTAGGATTAGATGGTGAAATGCAAACTGGGAAAGTGTCTTGTGCATGTTCTGGGTGAAACGCCAGAGCACTTTGTCCAATGAATGCAAGCCAAGAAACAAATTACACACAAAACCCTCTGATGGAAGACGGAATCTTTAAATGATGAAGATGATTTCTTTTCTTCAGACACCAAGTAGAAAACTCATTTGCAAGTATTGTGACAGCTGATTGAAATGCATAGCCTGGTTTCAAATTATTCAGTTAAGAATGATTTTAAAATAAACTGAATATCTGTCACAAAAAGTCTGAGTATCAGACTATCAGATTTCAAATGCACTTCCTTTAATGAGGTCAAGGACTGTAAGAAGTTATAGATTAATGCTCACTTTTTATAATCAAACGTAACCCAGTAGCCTTTTAATTGATATGAGATTATGAAACTGACAATGATTGTTTTATATAAGAATTAAAACTTTCAGAAATCAGTGCATGCAGAATGATTGCACTGGATTACAAATACTCGTGTTGTTTGTCCTTCACTCTGTAATTGAATTTTGCCTAATCATTTCAAAACAGTGTGCTCTTGGAACTGGAGATCCCTTCAAGGAAACTCCCCCCTCGACCCTCCAGAGGACAATTTTGGCTGTTTCTCTGAATCTCTTCAACAGCTAGGAACCAAGTGATAGAAATCAATAACCAAGCTCAACAATCAAAGTCTTTCCTTTTGTCCAGCTTTGAGTTCACGGCGTCCAGTTCTCCCTGTCTACAAAGCATGTGGAGGCTTTTGTCAAACATGAACAGAAAGAGAGCATCCCACTTTCTCAATTGAATTACTTTGGAACTCTAGTGTGAACTCAAGTGTTTGAAGACAGTGAGATAAGGCTACGCAAGACAATATAAAATCCTTAATGGTCCTTTTGACTGTTTTTTATGAAAATTTTCAAAACAAAAATCAGTATCTGCATAATTTTGTAGAGGTATAATTCTGATTGCTGTAATGAAATCAAGACTGTCTACTAAAAAAGAACTCTGCTCTCTGCTGTGTACTGGATTGATGATATAAGATGGAAAAAAAACAAATGTGCCTTCTTTTGACTGGTCAAGTCTCAAGATCTTCAGTCTATTAAGGTGCTTCATTGCATTTGGTCACTAGAACAGTATAATTACTGTCAATGCAAAGTTATTAGCGATGCATGTTGACAGTTATGCAAACGTTTGGACCCCACTTTGACATTTCTCATTAGGAAACATCAGACATATAACTTTTTACACAGTACCATTATTCATTTATCAAGAAGAAAAATCTCAGATGGGGATTACTAGTGTAAATAGTTGAAACAGTCATTTCCTGTACGTCTTTATCAGTCTATAATATCACTGTGGAGAAACTTTGGCCCATTCTTCTTTACAACATTGCTTCAACTCATCGAGGTTCTTAGGTGTTTGTTTATGCACAATTATCACAAGGTCCTGCAATAGTCTTTCAATTAGACTGAGGTCTGAACTTTGTCGAAGGTCACTCCAAAGACATTTGCTCAATTCTTTTATGCAACTCTTATTTTTCAGCCACTCTCATGTCGTCTTTTTTTTTTTTTTTTTTTGTGGGATATTACTCTTTTGCATGACCAGTTCTGGCCATGCTTTAGCTTTTGCTGTCACACAGATGGCCCCACATTTACATCTAGATAACTCATGTATGCAGAAGCTAATGCTCAACCACAAGGTTCCCATGTCCTGTGACTGTAAAATTACCTCAAATCATCAACCCTCCACTGCTTTGCCTGACAGTGGGTATAGACTATTTTCTGAAAAGGTGTGTTTAACATTTACTGCACATGCCATGC
>JBAMYA010000002.1:8792282-8846083 GCA_037176975.1 Arrhamphus sclerolepis
CTTTTTTTTTAATATAACTAATATTCTTATTATTATTATTATTATTTTAATTCAGTTACTTTCATATTGTCCTGCTTTAAATCAACCTTTTGTTGGGTTTATTACATTTTTACAAAAGACTGCAATGTTGGGTCAGTGCACACAAAAATAAGTAGAAATCATTCAAAAGGTCATTTTCAATATTGTGGTTTTCGTGTCTCAGATCCCTTCAGGTTTGTTGGGAAAGATGAATTCCACTAATTGCACATGGGAGGGAATCTCCCGCTGTTAATAAATCTGATCATAACAAACAAAAATTCTGAGTTCTTGTGTATTTTTTATTTTTTTCCCCCAGAAATGTGTCCTTAGCTAACAGTACCAATTTAAAGTCATATATATATGTACACACACACATGTATATGTGTCTATAATGTATATGAAAGTCATTGGAAAAAAAACATACATCCAATTACCAAAGGTTTACACTATTTATTTTTCCCTCTGCTAAAACCTGAGCTTTAATTTTGTGGAATGATTTTGAAAAAGACATTACAGTCTTTGGCCAGAAGATGGTGCAATCACCTCACAAGATTACTGGCTGCTGAAAGACTCATACTGGGACAGGATTTTATGACTTAACTCATGCTATTACACTCAAAGCCAGAAGTATGAAAATCACAACACTTTTAACTTGCTACATTGTATTTCTGTCTTAATGAAAAGTGTAACCAAAAATCACCCCCCACACACACTGTTAAAAGGGAAATTATACTTCTCTCTGCCGACATGACAAACATTTGTGTGCTGTGTACCGTTGTCAGAGAGACTGATATTCCTGCAGCAATTACAATGTCAACATGTCCACAAAACTCGTATATTACGCACTAAGGTGCTCATTTCTCCTCATCAAAGCAGATTTCCAGGTCATCAGACAATGAGCCAGCAGGGAGCACTAGTAGATGGCACAGATTTCCACTTGTAAGCTCAGCTAGAGTTACAGGCCTGTAAAAAGCCCTGAACAGTCATCGTCTGAAGCCCTGCAATTGTTTGTATGAGATGGTCACCAGCGACGATTCCTTTTGTGTACATGCAGCAGAACTTAATGGGTGTTTTGGCCACCCATGTTTATGTCTATCATACAAACCCAGCTTAATTAAAATCCATCTCGTTTAGATTATGTGTTGACTTATTCTGAAAACATACAAGTCGGTATGTTGAAAAAGAGAGCAGCCGTGTGCTTCATTGCATCCACCTTTGATTGTAACGTGGTGAAAAGAGAACAGAAAGGACATTATGCTCTTCATCTGTGGTAAAATGATAGAAGTGGAAAAGGGCAGATGTGTCCCTGTAGTATCTTGGCTCTTCATTATTTTAGGGATGTGCAAAAAAGCTAAACAATTAGTTGGATCACAGCGACTTTGTCAGTAACAACAGACCAAAAAACACGGAGCAACAGAGACAGTGGGTGGGGGAGCAAGAAAGGGAGAGGCACGTGGAGATGGGGAAATAGAGGGTGGAGTGGCCCAGCAGTCATGACGTAACACAGATGGTTTTCTCTCTGGGTCCGACATGACGTTACTGTGTGGCTTCCCCACCCCCGCTCTGCTGTTGTCCCACAAAATTCATTTTAGCTTGTCCACAGATGGCAAGCACCACCCAATCCGAGTGACCAACCACACACCTAAATAAATTACTTTGGCCCCCAGAATCTCACCCAACTCACTCACACACTTACTCATGTACATTTTGAAAGACTGGCCCGTCCAAATCCTTAACTACCTCAACACAATAACTATGCTTCCTCGATGACTCAAAACAGTCTTGCCAGACAGACCACCATGACTTGGCTCCGTAGAAGAAAAAAAAAAGAAAAAGGAACCGTGTATGTGTATAAAGGCCAGTTTTGAGAGAGATTGTGTGGACTTTTATCTAATCCACGCAGGAGCGGTAAAAGTACTTCATGTCTGGGTCACTCAAGGAGTATGATTGGAATCCCTCTCATGCACTTTCTACCAGCACATCTTAATTAACCAGATAGGAGCTGGTACTGCCTGACCTGCACACAAACATTATTTTCAGGCCCAATCCATGTGTGTCTTGTGTTTCTTCTATATCAGGTGCACATGGGATGTTCTAGGTTTCTGCAGCATGAAGAGAATCAGGCTGAACTTAGGAAGGCAGGAAGTGATTAGATAATAGTATCTAAAACAGAAACTTTATTAGTAATATTGCCCTTCATTTACAGCTGTCTGGGTATAATACCATGCCTCTTATCCATGAAACCAGCGTCACTAATATCAATGATCAATAATGACTAATGAGTTTTTTATCAGGGTTCACAGGGTTATTTACACAACTGATAGTTTCATCTAATGAGGGAATTAAATGGGGCCCCTTTTGACGTTCTTTTCTATGTCATACACTGTAAGATCTGACTCCAGAACCTTAGAACCACATCTGGGGCTGATTCACAGGGATGTGGCCCAGAGTTAACCCGACCAGGCTGAAAGAAACGAGCGTGGGGGGGGGCGCATTGTTGAGCGCTTTCTACAACACAGCCAGCATTAAAAGGATTTGTAGAAGAGCAAGCAATTTGCTTCTTTCTCCTGCGCCTCTTCTCCTGCTTATCCAAAAATATAAAAATGTCATCTGTCATTTTTACTACCATTTAAAACTGCCATCTGTCCACTAGAAGAAGCTAACATCCTCAGGAACAAGTCTGTTTTAAAACCAGTGGGACTGTTTGTCTTCATGGTGTGTGTTATACACAGGAGATGGGGTGATGGGGGGGTTATATCCTTTGTATATGCTTTTTGTTGGCATTGCTTAATTTAAATGTTTATTACTGAAAAGTAATGCTGAAAAAGTAAACCGCTAAAGCATCTTGAAAATGTTACCTGTTTAAGACATGCGCCTCCAGCCTCGGGCCAACAAGGCTGCTGCTCTATGTGCAGCTCTGTGATGGCTTTCTCCTGCCATCCCCCACCGAGAACGACTGTTGGGCCCTCCTGCGGTGGCCCTAACTCGAAGCAGATGTGGAAGGGGAGAATCCCTTGCAACAACGTCTCAGCAGTCAGCTGGAGGTGCTCAGCGAACAAGAGCCACATCCGATCGATGTGTTCAGACCTTAAGCATTCTTTTAGAAAGTACACACACCCAGAGAGCAGCTGATGTCTGACACATAAAACAGAAAATACGCACCATATATGTTTTACTGTTTGTGTGTGCAGGGATTCATTTCATGAATTTAACCTTGTGATAAGGAATACATTTAGGACACGTTCACATTTGAACAAAGTGCAAAATGTTTTTCCAATCTGTATCACCAAGTCCAGGTGACATTATCCCTTCATGCTTTCCATCCCAAAGATCAGTGTGTCACCATCTCTATTTATTCATATAACTTGGCAGTTTACCTCAGGCATCATCGCAACCTACAACAGTTGTTTCTTACAATCTTTAGTTTGTCTAGTGTAACGTTGTGCCAAAACATTACTCTACCGTCTTTTACAAAAGTTCTTTTTGGGGGAGCTGCTGTCACTGCCATGAGGCATAACAGTCTGGTATCCTGTTATGCTGAACAAGTAATCGTAAAAACCAAACAATAGAGGCAAAAGATTAACTTTTCAAAAGATAAAAGTGAAGATGAATCTTAAATGCTGAAACTCCTTTGAATTACTTGATAAGCTGTTTGCCCATCATTTTATATCACCGTAGTCATTAAAGAACCCTTGATCTCTGGGGTGGATCTCATAGGATAACAGTGTTGTGGTGCACGCACGGTTTGACTTAATGACTTGACATAGTAATCTCTTAAGCCAAGTGAGGAATTTGGTTCTCAGGCTCTTGATGATTTTCAGCACATCTGGACACATGTCAGTCTCTGGACAACTCTGGAGCGTTAATTGTCAAAAGTGAAAATGGGAGCTACTTTCCACGGTTTTCTGAGAAAAGAACGAGCAAAGGCTCTTTTGGCACTTCCGGATCCTAGACTGATAAAGTGCTGATGGTTGACCAGCTGGACACTGTGGTGGTCAACGCACTCCAGAAAAACGCATTTTTCACCACAATAGGCCATAACAGCATGTTCCTGTTCTCCCTCATTATGGGCTCATTTGGGCTGGGGTTTGGAAATAGCAAGGTGAGGCGTGTGACTTGGCCAGACATCCATGCATTCCTTCAGCACCGACATGGACTGTAAGTGGACATGATGTGGTCGGAGGGAACACGCGAGCACCCGTTTCCCTCTGCTCTCGCTGTTTTTCAGCCTTCAGAGCTTTAATTGGCAGAGCTCCATTAACAATTTTTCAAACACTTTTTCACAGAGTATTTAATTTCTGCCTACCAAGGACCTTTTGGTAGTCATGACACTGAGATATATAAGCAGTGTCTGTATATCAATTTTCTATTTCATTCTATTTCAATTTTGAATGTTTTTCACTTGTGCCAATCAAGAGTTGAGGGATAATTTAAAGAAACAACCAACCATAGTTTATATAAACACTTCCCCCATAGTTTATGTTAATCTCCCTCACGATGTCTAATGTAAATCTACGTTAACCTGCCAGAGTGTATCATTAGATATTGCTCTCATTGTTGCTTTGGCATCAGATCAAAGTGCTGGCAGGACCTTTGCACTGGAAAAGTTAAGAGGCAGGAGGAGTGAAGTTACGGAAAGAGAATGAAGGTAATCATGGGGGTGGGGGGTTGGAGGTGGGGAGGGGCTGTTTGGATTTTGGTCTGTTGCCACAGTAATGACCTTGACTAGTGAAATTAATAAACGATAAATAAAGCTGTATCCATTCGGCAGCCATATTCATATTCCAAGTAACGACAAAGAAATGCCTGTATAAAACATTTATCTTTTCACTGGATTGTGAAACTATTTTTTACAACTTTTACAAGAAACTCAGTTGCAACAGTAGTTCTTTGGCATTCTTTTATGAGAGCCTTACGTCAGATTAAGATTGTTTTTTTTTTTCATCAGCATAAAGAGAATGGGGGCTGTCGTAAAACTTACACAAACAGCTGAAGATGCATAATGTTAGAAACTGTAATGCTCAGAGCTGATAACAAATCAGTGTGTATCAGTCAGGGTTGGCAGGCATGTTTTATGCGTTTCTCTGCTCCAACAGACCTGTCTCAAATAAATAGAGCTTGTCATCAACATCTGCACAAGTGTGTGGATGATCCACTCATTTGAATCAAAGGTGCCAAATCAGGAAACCATGTTAAACGAGCAGGGCAGTGGCGTCACAATAAAATGCAGGAAATTTTATCAGTATGTATATGTGAGTTCTTCTTCCTCAAATCATTCTTGTTGTCAGAGCTTAGTAGGAGTATTTTTTTATATATATTTGTATGCTGTCTTAGCAAAAATTGTGCAGTTGTTATGTCATAGCTGATCATATTTCCTCTCAGTGAGCTGGCAAGATTCTTTTAAATGTGTATTTGCATTAACACCTCACCTTGAAGTATGTTGTTTTGTTTTTTTCTAAAACAAAGAACAGATTTTATTACGCCATTTATGACTAACTGTAATCTTCTTTAAATTTGAATACTTTATTATTAAAAACTTTCTCTTTACATGCCACATACATGTAAATACAATGCAACCAGATTAAATGTATGCAAATAGGTGAAATATGATGGGTGCTCTACAGTTAGAAGGAAGTAACCAGTAGCACAAATAGAATGGTAAGGGAGCAAGTACCCAACCCATAATTGACTCAGTGAGTCACAGGGAATACGAAGATAAACCTGGGTTTGTCTTTACCATGTATTGGTACTCTTCCTTCTAGTAAACTATTATCTAAAGGAATCCTAAATTGCATTACATCTAGGTCAAGTGCCAACTGACGCAGAGCCGTCAAGCTGAAACTATGCACAGCTGTTAGTGTTATTCAGAAACATATGTTTCATCATAATTATTATTATTATTCATCAAATTATTCCCTATTCATAACACAGTAAACATCTAAGCTAGGGTACAAACAGTGCACTTAGACGTAACAGAGCAACACAGGGGCCTATAAATAAGAATCCTTTCCATTAACTATTAAAAAATAAGAGCTAGAAAAAAAAGGCTTTCTCACCTTGATACTGATGAGGGATGAATATTGGCAAAACTGCTATTTAACCATTTCCTACAGATTAACGGCAGACGATTTTTATCAGTTTTTGTCAGTTAAGTAAAAAAAAATGACTGAAGAACAAATCTTAGAAAACTAATGAACAGGTTGTAAGGAATATGCAATATTTTATCAGGATGATGTTTCATTTTACTTGAGAGGGAGGTTTAACTAATAAACGTGTGTGACAGTGGAGTAATCTAGGGCCATCAAGTAACAAGTGCAAAGGTGTCAAAACAGAAACTAAAAGAAATCAGCACCACGGATTACAGATATCCTCTGACCTGTCATTACCAAATGATTCATTAATGTATTAAAATGATGTGTTTTCTTGGGGCTTTTTTTCAGCTATATTATATATCCATCATTAAGAATTATTAAGTACGTTTTTTTATTGAATCTCACCATAAGTTAATTTCCCATCTCGAGACAAAACAGTAAACATATATATTAAAATTATTATTAATATCTGTATTTTGTTTCAAATGAAAACAGATGTGATGTAATCAGGAAATCACTTACTTACAAGAATTGGATAATGGATAATAAGCAAGTCCTCAACGATTTTAATACATGTTCAGTTCACATTTAACTGATCATTAGCTATCATCAGGTAAGTTAAATGGGTGGAACCCATTTGGTAAATTTCGACGTAGTTATAAAGCTTACAATCAAAAGTTTATTTATTTTTCCCCTCACGTGAGAGTGTTTCCACCCATCTATCTATTATCAGTACTCTCGTCTTCCTACTCAGGGTCTGCTGGAGCCTCTCTGAGCTGTCATCAGGTGAAAAGCAGTGGTGCATCATGGGCAGACCCATTGCAGGGACCAGTTTTTAGTTTCTACATTTAGCTTCTTTGATTCAGGTGAAGAGAATAAAATCAACCAGTCTTTCAATTAGAAAATTGAAAATAATGTTTCTAGAACCTTCGGGGGGCAGCATGTTGGCTCTGTGGTTGGCACTGCTTCACAGCTGGAAGGTTCCTGGTCCAAATCCCTGCTGGGGGCCTTTGGAGTCTGTATGTTGTCTGTGTGCGTGTGTGATTTTTCTCCGGGTTCTCCAGTTTCCTCCCACAGCTCTCTTGTCTGTTATAGTTGGTGATTCTAAGTTGCTCATAGAAGTGAGTAAAGTTTGTGGTTGTTTGTCTATTTGTGGCCCCATCCAGGGTGTACCCTTGCTTTTTGCCCCAAAGTGAGCTAAGAGGCTCGTGCAGTCCTCCATTACCCCGAACAGGAATAAGCTGGTATAGATAATGATTGAATGAACTTCCAGGCAATCAGATCATAAATATATAACAGTATTAATGACCATATTGATAACTGAATAGGATAGTGATATGGCATGTGGATATTTTAGACATCCATATTTTTATACCTTATGTACATTTGTTTCTACTAGATCTTCTTTATACCTTTTATATTTGTTATACAGCAGATATATTTTTTAACTTTATATCATATATATGTTTAATAGACTTTTACTATTATATCAATTATTCATATATGACCCATTGTAGTTAATATATGTATATGTCTATATATAATTCCTATATATAGGCTATTCAATACACATTAAATTGTATTCTACTGAGTTTAAATTCTGTTCTAGATTACATATATTAGTAATTACAGTTCTAATTTTTCAACGCATTTTTTAAGCATTCATGTAAATAATAATAATAATAATAATAATAATAATAATAAATGAACTCAAACCTCACTTTAATGTGACAGTGGTGCTTCACTCGTCACAATATCATAATAATTCGTCATAAGAATCCTTCCTGAAGACCACAGTCCTGTTTAGTTTATTCGTGAAAATGTTCTATTTATTAAGTCATTTATTTATTTATTCATGGTCAAATGGGACATTTTCACCTATGCAAAAAGAGAAAAGTGTACTGGCTTTCGCTGGTGAGTTAACAATACCAACAGAGAGAGGTGTGGAGCACCTGTGAGGAAGGATGGTGTTGAGGGCAGAGGGAGGAGGACGTGTGTGAGAGGAGGAGCAGCTGAATCAAAGAGCATTTAAGTGAAAAGTGGGAGTGGACCGGGGAGCACTTCATCTACGTTTAACAGCGGAGAGGCCCGAGCATCACTTTCACCGGCAAACTACGACTCATTTTCTCACAGAATCGCCTCCGAGAAAGCTTGAACCATGTGTGGTAAGACTTCTTTTTCATAAATAAATCGTAGTTGTTGGAAATAAATGCGGGAGGAAAGTCGCTCAGCGGTTCTTACCATGACACCGCTGGTTCAATACGCGTAAAAAAGAGAGAGAGAGAGAGAGAGAGAGAGAGAAAACCAAAGAAACAAAAATGGCTAAATCATAACATCTCATAGTTGTAT
The DNA here is from genome assembly GCA_037176975.1 of Arrhamphus sclerolepis. Lineage (NCBI taxonomy): Eukaryota > Metazoa > Chordata > Actinopteri > Beloniformes > Hemiramphidae > Arrhamphus > Arrhamphus sclerolepis. The sequence continues at coordinate 8,800,742 of JBAMYA010000002.1, forward strand.
AGTCGCTGAAAGCTTTACAGATTTGTCTCGTGAACATTTATGTCTGAAACGCAACAGTTGGTTGAATGTCTTCAGCGCTGTTGAACCTTTGGAGAGCTTTGCGCACAACTGCTACGTGTCAGTGTTTCTTGCGGGTGTAAACTTCAGGACAGCGAAGTCATGTCCACCGCAGACTCTTTCAGTTGGACTCTATTGATAATTTATGACAGTACGCGTTTATCTGACGGATGTATCCTTCAGCTGCAACTTCAGCCGAGCCACGCTGCGTATCCATCTCGGAACATTTCACAACCTCGTTGCCTCTCTCGAGAACGGGGACGTTTACAGCCGAAAGTAAATCTTTAACAATGTAGCCCTACCTCGTCTACGGGAGGAGGAGGAGGAGGCCGGACATGTGAGCGTTTTACCGCACCCAGACTACCTGGCTGCTCCAACAGTGCGCGCAATGTGCGTCCTTCAATGGCCAGCTGTGTGCCTGCGGGAGCAGAGCTGGCAGGGACGCCCGTGCTCACACACACACACACACACACACACACACACACACACACGCACACACACTCAGCTGAGTTTCCAGGACATCATACTGGCCTACAATGTCTATTTACATGTCACTATACAAACTGTTTCATGTCCCCATGCCATTACAGCACAGATTTGGTGTGGAGGGAGCTTGCTTCTGAGTGTATCCTTTAAGTATCCCACTGTAGTCATATTTTAATTTGATATGAGAAACAGCCATCTTGACAAACTCTAAAATAACGAATCAGATGGAAGTAAATGACTATAATGAATGGCTTCACTCAATATTAAAGTAACCGCATTGAATGTGTGTAATAACTGTGATTGCACCAACAACTACCACAGTACTTGACTTGTCTTTAATGAATAAGAATTGCAAGCTTATGGAGTTAAAAAGTCATGTCTGTGGTCTGGAGCTGTATATACTTGCAGCCTCTCAGAGGATTCGAGTTATGTTTCTGTTTCTCCTTCTTTTAAAAGGGATCTTTGCTTACCTGAATTACCGAGTGCCTCGCACCAGAAAGGAGATATTTGAGACGCTGGTGAAGGGGCTGCAGAGGCTGGAGTACAGAGGGTACGATTCAGCAGGTAAGACACCCAACTTCACACACTACAAGCACACACACACCTACACAACTTGCACAAAAGCTTATAGTCCTCCCTGACGGCACCTGTGTGCCATACCCTTGAGAATACAATCCAAATAGCGTTTGACGACATGCAGGGGAAAAAAGAAAACGGTTAAATTATGTATAAATTTGTTTGCTTGCATACATTTATAAATCATGTTTGACACTACCCTTTAACATGACACTATGAAACCATAATCACACCCTGACCCCTTTGAACGTTTTCTTGCCATTTGTGAAGGTGAAGGCATCCCAGCTGAGTACTAAGTCTAGAGTGTCTGGAAAAGAATAAACTGGTGTGACAAATGGCACCTGCAGGAACAGACATAGAGGCGTAGCATTAGTCATAAATTTTCTATTTGTGCATCCTGTTTGAACAGGATCAGGCACTTTACACACACACAGAAAGAATAGTGTATCCCTGACTTCAGAGGACATCACGGTACTTACATCAATTTCTAAGACTTGTGCTCCAGCCTCAACCATATCCTCTCGCTGCCTAACCCAAGTGTTAACATTAACTAGAACCTTACCCTTTACTTAAAATGTAATGATTTACATTTTAGGGGCTTGCTGTCTGCCCCTTTTAGGACAACCTGTCCTTGTGACTGATTTATGTCACTGCAACACAGGCAACACCTGCACGTACATTCACACAAGAAAACGCACAGAAATCCTAAATAATGGTAGTGAATCTCAGGTAAAACTCCTGCTTACAGGTGTTGCTGTGGATGGCTCAAACAAGACATCCACTGACAGTAATAACAGCATCTGCTTGATCAAGACGAAGGGGAAGGTCAAGGCTCTGGATGAGGAGCTTTACAGTGAGTTTATGCACATTTTATTATTTTTATTTCACTTAATTTTATAAACAGTTGACCTTCTTTTTTTGTAATGACTTGTTTATAGTGACAATATTCTTTTTACGATTGTCCACTCAGTTGATTCCACTTATGCTCCATGTTTCTTGTATACCTTTGATTTTTCCTTTAAAATCCCTCGAACTCTGTTTGTGTTACAGTAAAAGAACTGGTTTTGCTTTTTGCCCCATCCAGAGAAAGACTCCCTGGACCTCGATGAGGAGCTGTGCACACACTTTGGTCTGGCTCACACGCGCTGGGCCACACATGGAGAGCCAAGCGCCGTCAACAGTCACCCTCATCGTTCCGACAAGAATAACGGTAGTACATCCTCATATAGTTTTTTTGTTTTTTTTACACACTCAGAGTGAGTGCTCTTAACATCCGTGTCTAAAGGAACATTTCAGAGTTAAACAAAGCCCATGTCTGTTGTTATAATACATATTATCAGTCTATGTCAGAATAAACTGCAATGTTAAGCCTCTGACAAGACTAAAGTGATAGCACAGAGAGCGTCTCGAGGCAGTTTAACATTGTATAATGTGTGCAAGAAAAATATAAATAGGATTGTTTGCACAAATGTCTTACCTGATATTCCCTTCCAGTCGCCATCATCTCATTTAATACACGTCGACTGCCATCAAATTCTGTCAGAGGTTTCACAGCTTCTGCCTCCACAGAGGTGGATTTGTTCTTCGATATTTCTGACTTAGGTGGAACGACATTTTTGAGACTTGTCAGAGGCTTAAATCAGTTATTTATTTTGATGTAGGTCTATTGCTCTGAGTGCAAACATTAATTGACATTTTATTTCACATGTTTTCCATTTTCACTCAAAATGAGTGAAATCAAATTCAATTCATATTATTTTGGTTCCTAATGAAAGTTTACACCCCTTACTCTTCAACAATAGCTCTCTGATTGCTTTAATTCCAGAATAGTCTTTAACCGACTATAAATGTCTGCACAAATAAAAATGCCTTCACTGAAACATGTTATCAAATTTTGATTTATAACTGTCTCATATTGTGCCCCTCCCTCTCACACCCTCTATTCTAGAGAAAAAAAAACATTTTTTTTTGTACGTTTGATAGCACATCAGTTATGTCAATCAGCTTTATACCATAATATGTGTGGTCATAAAAGTCTTGAATCTCATGCTGTACTCTTTTGTTGTTTTTTTAATTCCTACAAGTCCTGTTCTGTCCATCACTCTTTAAATATGCAGCATGTTAAACTTGTTCCACCACATATGGGATGTGTCATTGTTTGGCTATGTTACAGTGTTATTTCAATTCCATTGGTTATTAAGTCTCTTTTTTATTATTATATATGTTGTTTTTTTTTTTTTTTTTACAGCAAATAAGCAGAAAATCATCAACCCCTTTCTCTGACCTTTACACTCTTATTGGCTTTTCTTTTTTTTTTTTAGAGTTTGTCGTCATCCACAATGGCATCATAACAAACTACAAAGAGCTGAAGGAGTACCTGGTAAGTTATCATGTCATCAGGAATCCCCCTCGTACAAACAAGACATCTGCATTTCAAAACACCACATTCAGTAGTACTTGGAGCCGCCCCTCATGTCAAAGGTCAGAGTGCCACTAGGTTTGATTTTTATGGAGGAAAGTGTTTCTGTTATCTCATATGAGACGAAAAGACATTAAAATGAGTAAGACGTGCATAACTATATGAACTTGTGATGTGTGTGTCATGATTCAGGGCGGGCTGAGTACCAACACTGAGACTGGTTAGGCAAATGTTTCAATCTGGGTTTGGCTTTTGACATTTGTTTTTAACCAGGTTTGTTTATATAAGTCAGCTTTTTCACTGCATGGACATGCAAAACGAAACAAGAGAGGCTATTTAGATTATAGCAAATTTGCATATTTGCAATGATTAATTAAAAAATTAGTGTAATTCATGTATGTATGATAGATGGAGATGAAAGTTTATGTCTCCCATAAAGTTGGAATAACTTTGTTTTCAGGCACGCTATTAAGAACAAATTACATTGCCACATGGTGTGATCCCAGCTGACAGCACTAGATCAATTCACAATTGTTTTTTTTTTTTAAAAAATGCCTTTGTCAGAAATCATTTCTCATTATAACATGCAAACTTTTATCCAAAATGATTTATTATTCTACCACACTGCAAGAACCATTGATGTAAAATGGAAAGCAACTGCAGCTCAGTCCAACTGATATGTACTTTTGACAAGAAACTTAAAAAAAACTCTCTTAATTTATGTGAACAGTCTGTTCAAATAAAATACTGAAAATGAAATGGAAGATTTAGTGTCCAGTTGCTTCAAAGGTGTTTTATCAATACTAATGTTGCTGAAGGTGAAGTTGTAAAGTTAAAAATCTGGCTTGATATTTTGTTTTTCTTTTCCTGACTAAATGTGTGAATTTCATTTTATTCATTTTGTGATATTGTGAGGAAAGTCAGTTTTTTACATTTGATTTCCCTGTAAAACGAAATGAGATCTTTTTTTCTAGGATTTACTGAATGTTCACAATTTTGTCATGTTTTTTTTGACAAATTTTTAAAAAAAAATATCTCCCTTAGATCACCAAAGGATATGAGTTTGAATCAGACACAGACACAGAGGTGATCCCCAAACTTGTAAAATATGTTTATGACAACCGAGAGAATGACAACGTCACCTTCTCCATGCTGGTTGAGAGGGTCATCCAACAGCTGGTGAGTTGCTCCCATGGCAACAACAAACACTAACACACTAACCTATACTTCACAGCAGCACTGACAACGTCTTCCTCTTAGCAACACCATAACCTGCTTCATTTATGATTAACACCAATAGTTATAACATCTTGTCTACTGAAGTGCTGGAAACGTTTATAGGTAGTTTCCTGCTGGGTGTCATAAAGTGTGCGCTTGACCGGTCATACACACGTATATAAAGGCATTCACTCATTTGACATTGTGTGAAATTGCTTAAATCCAGAAAAAAAAGAAAGAAAAAAGAACCTGAAAAAACAGCACACTAGTGAGGAAAAAAAAAACATTCACCATTTCTCCATGGCAACTACCCCAACAACATCACCGGTGACATCATCACTCACAAAAACAGATTTTTTGGATGAGAATGAGCTCGACTCTCTTTTCCATTGTGTGAGTAATGCTTCAAAGCTTCACACTCTCAAGACACAAGACACACAAGCACCGTTTCAGACTGGGAGTAATGGGATCCAGATAGTCAGACAGCCTGACACTGATAACGCCCTTCCTTCAACTCACCTCCTGCTCCTTGCCCACTTCAAACCCGCTCAGCTCAGCTTCCAGTAACTACCACAAGCAGCCTTGTAGCCACTGCTTTCGAAACACAGCTGATGTTATACAATAGATGTCTTATTTCTCTCCACTCACCCTTCCTCCAAGCCCACTCTTCCTCCATTACTCAACAGCCTCCCAACTTTCTTCCTGACATCCCCACATCTTTCAAGCCCCACAGGGCCAGGGAACACATTTGTTTCTGTTCAGTAAACATTTATCTTAGACATTACGCACTTTTTGGGAATACGTAACTTTACATTATCAGTTAAAGTCCTGTGATTACGTCTGCTTTTGCCCCCTCCCTCATAGCTCAACATTTATTTATTTATTTTCTGCTTTTCATCAGTCTAATGAAAGCTCTCTGTTTCTTTCTGGGTTAGGAGGGAGCCTTCGCTCTGGTGTTTAAAAGCCATCATTACCCCGGAGAGGCCGTGTCCACCAGGTCAGTAAGCAGCCTGCATCCACACAGACACGTGGTCCTGTCACTTCTACATATTGCCCGTCTGCCCAGAGGTCAAACTCAGTGCAAATGATTCACGCCCGTTATCATAACATGAAGCAGAGCCAAATATGACTTTAAGAGACCATATCAATAAATGCCTTGTTGGTTGTACTTCCTTATGCTCAATGAATGTGTCAGGACTCTGGAACGTTCAATGATTACTACCATCAGTAAGTGTGCTATTTTTCAGTTGCTCATGTGGAAATGAGTAAATTCCTGTCTGGCGGCGTGTGTCATTGCTGTCTTCTTCATGAGACCAGAATTTAGGTTCCCCCTCTCCATCGTGGGCCTCTGGCGGCTGGGCTGTCGGCTCTACGCCACCTTCCCTGTGACTCATTAACAGCGAGTTTCTTCTTTCAACTCAAAAGATTGCACACTTTCAGCTAGCTGCTTCTTATCGTTTTATTTTACACATATCCTGGTTCATTGAACTGTCAGGGATCAGGAAAATGGGGGACTGCGAGCGCATAAGAGCGAGCGAGCGGAGCAGCAGTGAAATGAGCCAAGAGAGATGGGCGGGCTGTAACTTCAGCTCTCCTGGCAGTGCCGCTGTTGTAAAGGCTGCTGCACGACAAAGTTGCAGCTCAAATTTGACAGTTTTAGCCATCTCTGTTGTCAGCTGGTCCGCTTGCAGTTTCTGAAGGAAATAGTCTGGGTACACAACATAGTTTTGGTTTGGTGGTATGAATATCCAATGGTGTCAGCCAAGATGAAGTGGGAATGTCTGTAAACTTCAAAAGATAGCTGCCACTCATTCTTTGTCATCAAAGAATCACATACCAGCACCATTTCGTATCTCTGCAAACATGAATCTTTTTTTTGTTGTTGTTGTTCTTTCATTGTTCCTCTTTACAAAGCTAAGTTTATATTTATATTTGGCATTCTGTGCAATTTAAAAGCCACTGGCGCAAAGGCAGTAGGCCTAGAGGTTAGGTTGCTTTTACAGTAAAGATTTACTCTTGACCAGTCATCTCTTTTTCTCTTCCAAGCACTTGTATCTACTATTTGCCACCTTTCGTCTGTTTGTTTTTGCTTTTTCTTTTCAAAATATGATCTATCACCAAGCTAAGATTATCCTGACTTCTATCAGAGCTTCTGCATAGACGTAGATAAGCGCCTGTCTCAGCGAGGGCACACGAGAGATTTTAAATCTCACATGTTTTTTCGTCCGGATAAACAAAGGCTCAGAAATAATAATTAAAATAAAATTAGTTCCATCCAGTGTAGCCTTCTCTCCCCCTCCCTCAGCGTAAATATTGTACTGGATAGCGACCACATGTGTCAGTTTTCAAGCCTCCCTTTTCGAGGCCCACACCCCTTTAGACAATCAGAGGTCTTACGTCAGCACAACCCCAGAGAAATCCTGAGGAGAGAGAAAAGAGGGATCCAGACAACAGAGAGACTCAAAGTAAGGAGAGGCTGTTTCTCAAGAACTGGTGTCATAATGACCAGCTCACCTCAGAGAGGAGTGCTTTTTATAATTCTGCTTGCACTTGCAACATGCGTGATTGTTCTCTCTGCTCCCTTTGCAACCTGTGACATGTCGTCGCACCCACTCTGCCCCTCACAGTCAACAGTAGAAGACCACATGGAGTCTGTCACCAATAAGGACACAGTGACTCAGTTCATTAAAAAAACAAATGCTCTGTTGACTAATGGAGGATCAGTTAACTTATTTAATACCTCAGGACCTCAGGGCTTACAAGAGATTTGGAATAAGTAGAAGGTTGTCTGCACAGGGATAAGTTCAAACTCAAGGTTGTGTAAAAACTTACAGTAGACACCATCAATCAAGGGATGAAGAGAGGAATGAAAGGAGGGAAAGAGAGACAAAGTTTTCTGTTTTATTTGGAATGACATATTCAGTTCAGATGTCAGGCTGCAAACCAGCATGTGTGATCCGAACTGACACTGTTGTGTGTCTTGAAAGCCTAATCCTTTTCCCACTAACCCACACTCCCTCTCTCCTTCTCCCTCGCCCTGTCTCTTCCCTTCCACCTGCTTCCATTCTTGTCCCGGCAGGAGAGGAAGTCCGTTGCTCATTGGTGTGCGAAGCGAGCATGAGCTGCCGACCGAGCACATCCCCGTCCAGTACAACAGTGGTAAGCTCTGTTTCTCTGCTTGTCTGCCTTTATCTGCTAACTCTGCACTCTGCATCCTCAAAATGCAGAAAATGTTTAAAATATTGCATTTAGAACACATTAAACGATCAAAAATGAGCTTGCTCATAGTCTAAATGTTCTAGCACGTTTGTAAAGAAGTAAACAAAGTATAGAAAATTGCTTGTTTTGTCATAACAATAAAGACTCAACTGGTCTACGCCAATGGCTACATATAGCTAAAATGAAAAAATAAACTTCCAAATCAACCCCAACCATTACTTGTACCTTGTGTGGATGTAATAATGTAAAGTAAAATACGACTGCTGCTGAATCTTAACTGACCACTTTAGTATATCAAATACTGTCCTGATCTAAGTGTTTTCTTTTAACAAATCTGTTTCACTACGTCTCTAATCATGTTCTCAAATTACAATGAACAGAAATTAGCAGATAGTGTCGCATCCTTGGTCCTAACAATAAAACTTATGCAAAGAGTATTTGAATTCAAAGAGATGCAAAGAAATTATTTCCCAGGACAGTGGCGAAACAGGAGCAAATACTAAATATTTGTTGAGCTGTATTTTTAGACTCTAACGTGACGCAGCAGTGGATATTTACAGCAGCTGGTCAGAGTGGATGAGTGTATAATAGTATGGCTCAAGTGATGTGTTTTTCATTCTTTATTGACAACATTATATCACCGTCCCACAGAGGAATGTGCTGAATAATATTTGAGAGGAATATTCGCTCGATTCTTTTTGTAAATAATAAAGAAACTTACAAGCTTTCATCTTGAATGTGTTGCCTCTGTGCTCTAAAACAGTCCCCAATTCATCTTCACGCAAGAAAGTTTCCATTTAGTGCTCCTAAGCCAGATGTGCTCCCTTCCACATGAAACCTCTCACTCCAGAAAGATTTCTAATGAAGGAAAACTTTTTCCTTACTGGATTTCAACTAAGATGGCTCTTGTGTTTTGAAGTTTTGAAGTAATATGAGATGTTTGGGAGCTCTGCTATTTTATTGTGAAATTTTTTTTAAATGACCTTTTTAAGCCATTTTACTTAAGAGCTGCCATGGAACATAAATCAAACGATATCAAATAGAATATGTTTTTTAAAAGAAATCACAGAATTCCCACTAATGTAAGCACACTTTGAAAGAGGTTTCTTCTTATGTGTTCAAATTCCTTCACCCCATTGGATTAATCCATCTTGATAGTTACTGGCAGAAATAACCCTCTTCATTTGTTGATTGTTCCTTCACTGCTTAAAGAAATCTCTCGCTGACTTATCAGCTGCACATGATTGTTAGTGGTTCAAATAAGACTGGTGCAAAGTCCAAGGCACACAGGTTTCAGGAAGAATGGAAAATCTCTGTGTGCTGTGGAATTAAAGAATCAAAACATCTTCTTTTCTCATGAACAACGAAAAAATTAGCAGTAAATAGCTTCTGAGCAAAAACAAATGCAATTTCAAATGTGCGGTTTGCATTTGAATCTCATTAAATCAAGAAGGCAAAAACAGAAAGAGAAGAGAAACTAGATGATCCCACTGCTATTATATACTCAGACTCTACTATTATATACTATATATACTATATATACTGCTATTATATTATATTATATATACACTATATATACTGCTATTATATACTATATATACTGCTATTATATATTATATATACTGCTATTATATACTCAGACTCTACTGTTATATACTATATATACTGCTATTATATACTCCGACTCTGATGGCGAACTGTTGGGGAGACGAGAGTAAATGGGACCATAATAGTGCAGAAGGTGGAGAGTTTTGAAGTCTCAGGTGAAAGTGTGGGAAGGGGAGGGAGCGGCCTGTTGTAAATGATAGCGCTAATATTACATAACTGTGCTTCTGGACAGACAGATATTTAAATACAACCCATTCAAAATGAAGGGTCAGATGTGTCCACACACTTCACTGTTAACTATACATCATGAAGCACAACACCAAACAACCTGACAGCAGTTATGATAATATCATGCATAGTTCACATTTCCGATACATTTTATTCATCAAAGCAAAGGCAGCAGTATATATTGCCTTGTGGAATAAAGTAGAGTATAGTAAAGTAGTTTTGTTGGACCACATTTTCTTTTGATTGCAGCACAAATTCACTGTGGTATTATTTCCACACATTTGTATCCACCAATTACTTTACATTTTCACCATGGTATTGATAGTGGGATAAAGATTCCCGATTGGAGGATGGTGTCGACACTATGTGGACCCATCCATGTGTGAAAAGGAAGTTGCATGTTCCCTGAACCACTCACACAATTTGAGCCCGATGCTTTGTCATCCTGAACTATGACCGTCTCACCAGGGAGGAGAGAAATCTAGAAATGGAAAAACCTGGTCATTTAGGATGTTCATGGAGTCAGCTGACCGCATGTTTTTATAAGGCTGAAGCTAGACATCACAGAACCAGCCCCAGATCATAATACTACCCCTACACTAGGCATGATGGTTCAACACTGATACCACAACTACTCAGGAACAGGGCAAATTCAGAGTCTGATCTTTGTGTTCGCTAGCAAAACCTTTTCTTTTTAGCCTCACTGATGGGTAGCTTCTTTCATGTTACACAGCTATTTAGGTCCCAATATCTTGAGTTCTCTTCACATTGTGTGTGTGTGGACGCACTCTTACTTTCTCTCCTAAATATTACCAAAACTTCTGCTATTGATTTTCAGATTAAATTTCATCAAATTAACCTCAATTTCTTTTATGGTCACATTTCTTCCATAGAAATGATGGTTTACCACAATCCTTCCAAGTTTTCTTATAAAGTGTTAGACAGTTTTTAACTCAAATTTAGGAGTTTTGACAGTCTGCTCAGTCATACTCTGATGTACAGTCTCAGTCATCCAGGTCAGGGTGATGTTGTAAGACTTGCATCAAGGTGACTGGACTTCCTTTCCTTGGCCTTCTGAATTGAGTAAGCCCTCTGGATTGAAGATGAAATATCATCAAGAACAAAGAAGGAAGTCCAGTTGACTTGATTCAAGCCTTTGAGAAGCAGCTCAACATTTTTTCAACAACATCACTGATAGTATGGTGGGGCTATACATGGAAATATTCTGTACATTTGAAATGTTCTATCTTTAGCAATACCAAATATGTTGCATCAATAATACAGCATATACACCTGAAATTAAGAAAAACTTTGCATATAATACTACCAGTCTCTGTTTGGTTTCTTTTGTTTGTACTATATAATGCAATTTGGAATCAATAATATGTAGCTCTTCTGTTATGTGTTATGGTTGATGGTTCCATCTCAGAGGATCTTAAATGTGACCAGAGCACATCAGATATCTGACAAAACTCTCACTAAAGTGACTTGACTACATCTGGAATTTGACCAGTGGATATTTTAGTCATTAAAAGTAAGCAAGCACTGACCTTTGACTTTTGACTCAGTAGCTCACACAAAGGAGGGAGTGCAAGAGAAGAACAGCTACAACCGACCTGACTGCTCCAATCCCATCAACTCAGTGGGGGATGGCACCGCTGTCGAGTATTACTTTGCATCTGATGCGAGGTGAGGATGCCGTTATCTGTTTGTTGTTGTGAGTCTACCATTGGAACATGTATTTGAACGGAGTTGTGAGTCTTTCCTGTGTTTCTGCACCCACAGTGCCATCATTGAGCACACCAACAAGGTGCTGTACTTGGAGGACGACGACATCGCTGTCGTGACCGGAGGAAAGCTCTCGATCCACAGGATAAACCGGCAGGCCGGTGAAGATCCAGTCAGAGCAATTCAGACCCTGAAGATGGAGCTGCAACAGATCATGAAAGGTCAGATAGTTGTTTGAAAAAAATGCTTTTATTTTAGCTTCATTTAGACAAGCAGTTTAGAGGTCAGACAGAGCCAGAACCTGACTAGATACAGTGATGCACTGATGCTTTCTCGCCCTCTGCTGGCTGATTAATGCAATGCTACTGGTCATTTTCTCAGTGACTAACGTTGACTCATCAATACAGTTGCCAATTGTCGACTTATCTTTTGTGAGAATAATCTTTAGAGTTGCATTGTGCATCACCAAGAGTCAAATTAGCTAGTATGATTCTATTCTTTTTGCAGGAAACTTTGACGCCTTCATGCAGAAGGAGATCTTTGAGCAGCCGGAGTCAGTAGTCAACACCATGAGAGGCCGGATTTGCTTTGACACTAACACAGGTGATCTTTGATCTCATAGCCTGTCTTCAAAGATTTGAGCATGATCCAGTTACCTTATATCTATATAAGTATTATCCAGATGCACTGACTTGTCAAAACCATGCAATCAAACTATTAACTTATTTTGTTTTACCACATTTTTCACTGTGGGTCAAAGGAGATATATGTAACCTTCTTTGAAAAGCCAACCCAATTTCTTGAGACCTGGATGAAATTTCTGGAATACAATACAAAAGTACCCTTTAAACAGTGTCTCTACAGCTCCCTTCATGGGGTTTACTACTTTGGAAATGAGTCTGGCAGGCTTGTACTACCCACTTGTGAGGTACAGCAAATTCAGCATGATGTGAATTCAGGTGGACATAATGATAGGGATGCTGGGTAATTCCACTCTGTGATATCAGTATCCTGAAAAACTAAACCTTTTTACTGAGTGTTTGTGGGCAGTCACAAGAATAGTGACAAGGTTGTGTTTTCCTTTGTGTTCTTGAACTGGTAGTCTCTTCAGACCAAAGGTTTGTTAAAAAAATAATATTATCTTCCCTTTAAAATCTGTGCGGTGTTCTATTGTGACACTAAAATTAACCAGCTTACCTTTCTTTTATTTCTTAGTGATTCTCGGAGGACTGAAGGACCACCTGAAGGAGATCAAACGTTGCAGACGGCTCATCATGATTGGTTGTGGCACCAGTTTCCACGCTGCAGTTGCTGTGAGTAGAGCCACTGAATGATCAAATTGTGTTAGCTTGATGAGGACGTTTAATGCAGTGAAGTCATGAAAATATAGTCTGAAAGCTAAAATATTGTGGGAATGAAATAGCCGTTCTACATTTCTTCACTCTTCAGACCAGACAGATCCTTGAAGAGCTCACAGAACTGCCTGTCATGGTGGAGTTGGCTAGCGACTTTCTGGACCGCAGCACGCCAGTTTTCAGAGACGATGTTTGCTTCTTCATCAGTCAGTCAGGTGAGATGAATCAATTAACCTAATTATCTGACATATTCGCTCTTAATTGTTACTGTATGAGTTCCTTTTCTATCCCTAAAACAAAGACCATGAAAACTTGCAGACAGTCTCATGCCCTCTTCATTTATTTCTTCTGGAGGGACCTTTTCTGTGTTGTAATTATACATTTTGAGCACAGGTTTTCATTATTTCCGCTTCCTCAGGAGAGACAGCAGACACTCTGATGGCACTGCGCTACTGCAAAGATCGTGGCGCTCTAACAGCTGGTATAACCAACACTGTGGGGAGCTCCATTTGCAGAGAAACTGACTGTGGAGTCCACATCAATGCTGGGCCAGAGATTGGAGTGGCAAGCACTAAGGTAACAGTTTACACTTTGCGTTCATTCTTTTATATTTTTGTAAAGTGATATTTGTGTCTTCGCTAAGCTGTCAAACTTGCATGTTATAATTTGGCAAAGTAAATATACAAAAATATAGCAGCTCGGTTAGCAGAATGAAAACTAAGCCCTGTCAATTGATGTACTTTCTATACTTGCAACACTGCTTGGAAGTTACATAAGTGTTTGCTGTGTGCGATTCAGGCCTACACCAGTCAGTTTGTGGCCATCATCATGTTTGGCTTGATGATGAGTGAGGACAGACTCTCCCTACAGAAAAGAAGACTGGAGATCATCAACGGCCTTAGGATCCTACCTGGTCAGTGCTCCACCATAATACTAAGCTGCCTGTGGTCAACGTGACTGAAAGCATTTTTAAATGTGCACACGGGCGCTGAACCAGTTAAGCCAACTGTGGCCAGCTCCACAAACCAGATTTTCCTCAAAGTACGGGATAGAAATTCCCTAACATGAAATCTGTTGCACAAAACACACCCAAGTCTTGTTGCTAAAAGTTCTTTAATAAGTATTTGAGGTTTTCTCCCTTCTTTAAATTTAGATTTAAAGAATTAGTGATTATGGGTCAAAAACACTGCACAAATAAATCTGAGAAAGCAACTGAAGGAAAAAATCTGTAAGGTAACTTTATTTCAATTGCAGCATGGCTGAGTTTATGGGGATAAATGAAGTGAAAGATAGAACCCAGAATACAGTACGCTGGATGAACCTAAACATCCTGCCTGCCACTTCATTTTATTTGGTCCATGAGAACGTGCACTGACAGTTGTACACAGAGTATGTAATCTGTCTGTACTGCTGCAGACATACATGTTCCACTGTGACATCATTGTTATTGCAAATAATCCATTTCCTACACCAATTTTGTCCATTGCCAGACAACATTTGTGTATCGGAGACATAAACGGGCTAGAAATGGTTCCTCCGCGTGGGATTGTGTGAGATGATGACAGTTAAAGAAATAATGCTTTTGCCTTGCATTAGTGCAAAAACATAATCATTTTCTGAAAATTGTATAATATTTCAACAGTAAATACTTTTGCAATGCCATTAATTCCTAAATGGCTGTCCTTAAATGAGGATATCTTTAAAAAGATTTTGTATAACACCCTTAAATGAGTGTCACAGCTAAGAAGAGATTAAGCTTAAATTTAAAGCTTAAGAAATTAGCCTAAAGCTGTTTTTGGTAACTGTTCCCAGTAGTCTTGCTCCTTTATTTTGAAACGCTTACCTGAACATCACTTGTTCTTCTTTTACATTCATAGAGCTGATAAAAAAAGTGTTGACACTTGATGAGAAGATAAAGACCATTGCCAATGAGCTGTATCAGCAGAGGTCCCTTCTGGTTATGGGCCGAGGTTACAACTATGCTACCTGCCTCGAGGGGGCGCTGGTGAGTTAATAATTGTACAGTAACTAAAAGCAGCAGTTTATCTCCCCTTGTAAAAGTCTTACAGTATCTGTGATGCTTTGTCGTCATCATTTAAGATAAAGCTCTGATTTGCTTTTCTTTGTTCTAAATTAGAAAATAAAGGAGATCACATACATGCACTCAGAGGGCATCCTGGCCGGAGAGCTGAAGCACGGTCCTCTAGCGCTTGTAGACAAGCACATGCCTGTCATCATGGTCATCATGCGTGACGGCTGCTACACTAAGTGTCAGAATGCTCTGCAGCAAGTCACTGCCAGATCGGTAAGTATTGGGAAACATTACAGACAGAACTATGGAGGTAGTAAAGCACTCACTAAAAAAAAAAATGTCCCTGCACATAAATGCAACAACTATCAATTGAAATATTTCTTTCCCCTCTTGGCTTCTGTCTGCTACAGGGTCGACCCATCATCATCTGTTCCCAGGACGATTCAGATATAACCAAGAATGCCTACCAGACCATTGAGTTGCCTCAAATCGTGGACTGTCTGCAGGGCATCCTCAGTGTCATCCCCCTGCAGCTGATGTCATTCCACTTGGCAGTCCTGCGAGGATATGATGTGAGTAGTTGTGATTTCCACCAACCAAAACCTCATGAGACTTGTGGTGCCAGCTAGATTCATTACTGATGAAATCCAAAGGAACAAGAGGAATCATAAAAAGTTACGGTAATAGTAATTAGGTTACTATCTTATTATGTAATCTGCATTTTTTTTTAATATATCAACTGTTGGCTATGAGACAAACATCAGTTTTTAAGGGGCATCAGCACTCAAGAGAATCTTATTAGAATCTCAAATTTAAATTGAGGTTCTAAAACATTAGAACATTAACTTGACATTTTATAATTTTATATTTAAATTATTTCAGTGATATCTATTTGCGTGTAGTTTTCATACTGATAATCATTTGTTTTATTACAATACACAGTGTACATCAGTCTGGGCAGTAAAGTTTGAAAATCCTCTAAATATTAAAGTATGATTTCAACATTTGGATCAAATCTGATTCGCGTTCCCAGAAAGCCTTAAAATTACTGTTCACAGAAATCAGTGTATCCTCATTGAGCCTGTTAAATTGTGTGTGTATATGCATGTTTTACTTTCCCATGGCAGTTAAATTCTGGAAGAGATATCGCCATTGGCAGATGTGTTTTATTAAAATCAGGAACTGGTTGGTTATTAAAGCTTTACTAATGTGTTTTTGCATTTTAAGCAAGGAAGATACACCTGATAACCTGTTTGCATTACCCTTACACAGCAAAAACACAGCCAACCAGTTGTTGTAGTCTGAGTTGTATTATGTTTCTGAGGGATCTGTGTCCGACTGCCGTCTCAGGTTTATACTGTGGAGACAAAGGAGCACATACATCAGTCTTAAATGGCCATCTGTTGTTATTATTTTCCTCTTTGACAGAGGTAATTAGTCTGGTTCCTCTAGATTTTATTTTGATTTCCATGGGTCAATACCCATGCCGGCTCAGGACATTAATTAGGCATATAACCATCATCATCATATCGTATCAGCAAAATGGTGTGCAGTGGAGTAGGAATGCTGGTGAATGGCTACCGTTAGTTTTTCAGTGAAAACTTACCGATCCAGCAGTGTGGTGGCATGGTGGTTAGCACTGTCGCCTCACAGCAACAAGGTTCCTGGTTGAAGAGCCCACACGGGCCTGTCTATGTAGAGTCTTGTTTGCATGGGTCCTCACCAGGTACACCATGAATGAGAGTGTGAGCGGTTGTTTGTTTACATGTGGCCCTGGATGTGGACTGGTGACCTTTCGCCCGAAGAGAGCTGGGATGAGCTCCAGCAGAACCCCCCATGACCCTGTGTTGGCATAGGTAATGGGGAGGTCAGAGTGAGAGAACGCTGATGTGTTTGGCTTCTGCTTCTCACTCTGAAGTGTCTTTGAGTGTCCAGAAAAAGCATTTTCTGAATTAATGAATGATCCAGGGTGTTATTAGCATTTCTGTAGCCATCTTTCTTGTTTTGCATGGTAGCTCCATGTATGAGTCATTGCATAAAACCCCGGCCCAGCCACATTTGGATTGGTTTGGTACATTTTGTCCCTATGGAAATGGATGTGAATGGGAAGGGTATCACACCCATTTGAATTATCCCAAAGTGAACGGGTATGGCTGGCCTGGGTAAGATTTGTGCACTCGGGTTTTTCTTTGCACATTATGCTTTCGTCTCCGTGGGATCATCTTTTTTGTTGTTGTTGTTGCTTCACTGTAAAAAAGGGAATCCATGTTTCTTAGTTACTATTCCTAAAAGCCATTTCATGGGTTCAACATTTATGCCCAAATCCATATTGTATCACATGTCATTGTTATACCATCCATCCTTCTATGATATGATGTCCATGTCTTCAATTTACTTCAACAAAACTACTCTCTGTTTTACAGGTTGACTGTCCCAGAAACTTGGCCAAATCTGTGACAGTGGAATAAGAACAGTTTGGAAAAAAAAAACCCAGAAGATGAGCGGTGGCTTTAAGAGATTTACAGTGCAATTGTGCAATCAAACATTCAGTGTGCATGTAGCAGAATCAGGGTGAAGTTTGGCTGTGTTTGTTTGTGTGTGTGCACGAGAGTATGAGTGAGACTGGGAGAAAGCAACCTATGAATGAGGCATGGGGTACTATTAATCTTTGAAAAGAGAAATGTGAAATCTGACAAACACACTGTTTAAAAAAGAACGGTGCCATTGAGGCTTGCAGACGTATATTTTTGAAAACAACATTTACTCTACCAAAGAAACCTGCTGTGCCTTTTTTTAAGTCATGAGTTGAGCCAAAATCATGTCAAAGGTATTGCAGAAAAGCATTGAAATGGTACATTGAAGTGTTTACATTTGTGCAATATGGGCACTAAACGTGCATTATGAATGTACACAATCACTTTCTCTTCTTATTTCATGAATTTATAATTAACTTTGTGCGGGCTTAATATGCCTTCTTTGCTTTAAAGAAAAAAAAGGAACTACATTTCTTTTTAAAATATCTTTTTGTATATTTCTTTGCAATTCTATGAAATCACTGTGCCTGGAGATACAGAAACCATATTCTGTCCTTAATTGTTTGGGGGTTTTTTTTTTCATTTTAATTTAAAATATATAATGCCCAATCCAGTTCATAGTAGAACATTGACTGTCTAAAACTTTAACTCCTCACTGTTATAGAGAAGAGGATTCCCCTATTTAAAAGAGAAATACTGCATGATTTTAATACTTTTTGTCAGCCATTTGTATGGATTTTATGATGTTATTGTGTATTTAACTGATTTATTTTGTTAAAAGAAAGTTTGATTTATATCTTCTTGATTGCATTTTATATTGTATGTTTCGTAGAAAGGCACCATCAATCAAGAAATCGATAAAGCATTATTTTTAAAGTAAATGATTGTTTTCTTCTTTTTTTTGTTCACGTTCTATGACATTGATGCTGTTTACCAGATATGTTTTCAATTATTTAAATAGTAAAATGTCATGTTTATATTCTGTCTTTTGTTACTTAACATAAAATTTTGTAAGACAAGAAGAAATGTGTTCAGATGGAGGTATGGTCCTTAATTCACGATTAATACAGTATTCAGTTCCAGTTTGTGCTTCGAATAAAGGTTGTATGTTTAATGTTACAGAAGGTAGTAAACTGATTTAACAATGAAATGCAAGTCAAGGTCTTTGGAAGTGCTTTGCCTGCTGGATAATTTCTCATATTTGTACCTCCCAAGTGTGCAGCTCAATAGCTGCAAGTTGTTTTTTTTTTTTTGTTTTTTTTTTGTTTTGTTTGTTTGTGTTGTTTTTAACATATTTATATTTTCTTACTTAGAAGCCAATTTCTGCCACTTACATTTAAATATATATATATATATATATATATATATATATATATGTATCTCATCATTATGAGATATAGATTTTTGTGAATATCTGACAGAAAAGTTAATTTGCAGAATAACTTTTCCACACAGTTTTTATTTTGTGTTTGTTTTTCTTTATTCTTTTGTTACAAAATACTGTGCGAAACTGCTCAACAGGGACGGTTTGAAATGAGTCCAAATATTGCTCTCAGTAAGTCTGAGACTGCCAGGTCTTCATATGTTTCCATTTAATATTAACGCAAGTGTAGGTTGTGTCTATTTGTCTACTTAAATTAAAATATATCTTTATTTACCACAGAAAAATAATTAATTATCTTTTGCGCCTTTGATTAATAAGCGGAAGAAAAAGTTTGTCCACAAAGTTTTTGTGGAGGCAGAACAAAAAACTTTGCGCAGCGTAAACTGTGCGTGATGACGTCAGTCAGTGCCTGGCGTCTGCTTGTTGTGGCTGCTGCGCACCGCCTCGTCCCTCCGTGCAGCAGCCGCTGGAGTTAGCAAGGAACCGTGACAGCCGGGGCGGTCGTTTTTCTTAACTTTCCCGAGTCACAGTTGTGCCTGAAAGACGGGGAGCGTGTTTTATTTGTGTCTTGGATGCATGGGAGTTCCCTGGGAGCGAAGAAGGGAGAAGGTATGTCTCGCTGTTGTAGCCGCCGCCGCCGCCGCCTCCTACCGTCCGTTGGTCCGTCAGAGCTTTCAGTTCAGCCCCGGCGGCCCGAGTACCGCATTGCTGCCGACATAATTGAAAAAGACCGGTAGAGTAGGCCTCGCTAACTTTGTAACCTGTCTGACACGAGGTGAATTCAGCTGGCGTTCATTTCGGTATAACTTTGGCGGCGTGAACCGGTGATTTCAGACTGTTGAAGCACCGCCTGCCAGCAGTGCTGCAGCCGCGGTGTGTCATACACTGATGACTTCATACCTCGGCGTGAGTGTGTCTGCGTATGGCAAGAATGGTGCTTGTGGAAATTACAAAACGAATCAAACGTCAGTCTTTTATCACCCCTTCAATAATAGTTTGTCAGTGCAACTTTACATTTAGCCCACATGGATGACATTACAGTGGGCCTAACAGGCTCGGGTTTTTGAACCTGTCCCAGTTTAAACGACCAACCCTGGCAGAGGTGTGAGAAAAGCATGTGCTGTTTGTCACAAACATTTGGGTGTTTCAACGTGTCATGAGCTTGTCAACGAGTCAGGCACAATATGTACACTGTATTGATGTGTCATGTAGAAACTGAGATGCATTATAAAGCACGCACTAGTATGTGTTGTTTGTGCCACCGATATAGTAGGAGCACATATGTGTAGTTTACACTATAAAAGGATCCTTCAGAACATGTGAAAATGAACAGATACTACTGGCATATCATTTACTGTGATAAATATCTTAAATATCTTTCATTCTCAACAGGAGACTGTTCCTAAAGGAGCAGCAGCCCAGTTATAGTTTTAGGTTCTCTGTGTTTTATAATCCTGCTACATCAGCATGAGACTTTCAGTCTTCAGGCCATGTTAGTCTGATATCATCGCCAGCTCACTGACTCTCAAACATCTCCGCACCAAGAGCCACGTCAGATCCCAGCTCTGGACCAGGCTGAACTGGACAGTAGCCATGACTTTGAGAGGGGGCTTGTGGTGTTTATGTGAAGGTCACTTCTATCATCAGCTCGCCCACAAGTAAAACTAACAAAATCTAGTCATTTTATAATCGTTTATTGAAAAAAGATATTGGGTAAGAATTCCAAGTTCTTTGATCCATCTTTTCATTCATGTTCATTGCAGCTGCAATAAAGTAAACACAGTTGTTGGTTTTCGTTTATCAGTGCAGTGGCTATGTATCACAAGAGATTACTTCTGCCCTTAGTTAAACCTTTATTCATCCATGTCCTATTTGATATTTGAACAATTGGCAGTGTGTGTAGGTGCCTATTTGTCTTCTTGATAGTTTAATCCCAGGCTTCTCTGTTCACGTGCTCAAGTGTCCTTTAGGCAGACAGTGAAATTTTTCTTGACTTGTGTATCTGAGGAAAAATTATAAGCTTTATTTAAGAACACCTTCCAATCTAAAGCAGTTGATCTGGTTTTTGTAACTAAAGTTGACTTGAAAATGATCTCAAGTTGATTATCAGACATTTATCATGCTGGCTCTTAAACAGCACATTCTACAAGGACAAAAGACTTAAGCAGTTTGTTTTTCCAATTCTAAAATATCTTTTACTTCCATAGGACTTTGTTTTTCTGTCTAGATAAAAATGAATTTTAATTATTAAAAAAAAAGACCACAGATCAAAAATCAGTCTAGCTTAACTAGCTCTACAAAGAAGGATTAACTCCTTAATTAAAAAAAAAATATATATATCTGCATACAGCCTTTAAAAAAAAAGCAGCAGCTCAGGCACAGAAAAAATACAGCACTAAAAAAACTATGTACATTTTGCAGCCATAATAATAATAATAATCACAATCATCATCATTAAATCAGTTTTTAGTGGTGTGTAAGTATTATTAGCATTTTGTCCATGTTTTCAGAACCAGCTGTGTCATGATGTTGTCATCACCAAAGGTCAGAAATGTGATATCTGACCATTGACTGATGCTGTGACTCATCCACCTTGCAGTGTGCTCAGGTGTTCCTTGAGGACATCAACTTTATTGTGAACTAATCGAATCCTGTCTGAATATGAAAAAAAAAAAAATCATCTTCGTTGGCTGGTCAGTCTCAAGAAGGATCTGCTCAAGCATCTGTTAGGCACTCTCAGCTTGCATGCAGTTTTAACCAAATTCTGCCTAATTTTCATATTTTACATTTAGCATCTAGCTGTGAAGGCCTTCTTACAAAATATGTTTTTGTTTTACCATTCTTCTGTATGATTAATGCTGGTAAATAACTTAAATAATAATAATTTAAAAAAACCTGCATAAGGTTCCTGCAACTTCTCTGTTAGTTCAAATTTAAAATTAATGTGCTTCAGGTTACTGATCAAGGTTCTGTTTTTAATATTTATGTTTTTATTTTTAGCCTACTAGCCTTTGTTAGTTTTCTATGATTGGGTATACTCAAGCAGGGTGATGCTCTTGTTTTCTCAAATGCTATGATTGTTGTTCTTTAATGGCTGATTGTCATTTTAAACAAATATTGTTTGCTATTTCCTGCATTATTATGATGCATTTACAGACCAGAAAGAAAAAAAAATCTGATTTCTTAGAAGACATCACTGATGGAACTAAGACCCTCTGATTTCTCAGTGCTGTGATGATGCATATCATACATTTATTGATGTTTGCCACTAGATTGCATCTCTACTTGTGACTTGTTTCTCAGCAAATGAAGGATTGTTCATATGTTACTCTTATTTCTCCCACTTTGTCTTGATGTCTGTGGTGAATCACCACAATTTCAGGATTCTAAAGCGTTCCTTTTTCTTTCTAATTGAGTACAGGCCCAGAACTGTCATGCATTTTCTCATGCACCTCCGATTTAAATTATTATATTCAGTGAAACAAAGCTGCGCTTTCACTTTTACAATCACAGTATTATTCACAATGTATCTGTCATTTCCTCAATAAGAATCTAAGTAAAGAGCAGAGGAGTGTTGATATGCCAGTAGCAAAAACGAAATAAGATAAAGCTGAGTATCAAGAAAGGAGTGAAAGACGTTGATCTCTTTGCAGGTCTGCCTTTGGGTGTAATAAGAGAGCGAGCTCGATGTACATGTAAAAATTAGCAGAAGATGGATTTGAGTAGATCTTAGGCAAGGCCTGGTTTCAGACCCTCACATCTTGTGCTACACAAATGAAACAAAAAAAACTATTATGCAAAGGAGAAGACATATACAAACAAGAATCAGAAATATCAATACTTTATTTGAGCCTCCACTCATTTAAGATGGTCTAAAGTGATGTTGGTGAACCAAATTTAGAAATTCTGCCATGGATGCAGCTTCCCTCAGGTTAACGAGGAGAGGGCTTCTTATATAGACACAGTTAAAAAGGCAGCATCCATGATAGATATTAGAAGGAGCCTGAAATTAAATCGGTTTCAGGGAAAACTACTTCCTGACTTGCTTTGCATAAGGTGGATTTATACACAAAACTATAGCTGTTCTTTTTCTACTTCAAAGAATTTTTTGTTTCTTTCTTCCAACTTGAGGACTTTTCTTCAACATATATTCTATACTATGGAGATTGCTTTCACTTTCTCTCATCTTAGTGTTCAGCTCTATAGAGCTGTATCAGCATGTTTGGTAGATCCCCTTTCTCTCATGTTCATGACACACTTAACTGTTTAAACCCAGATATGCAGCGTACAGATTATAATGTGACAATACAGGCATTTAACTTTCTTCCTGGGACATAAAGTAAATAAAATGCAACACATTCATGTGCTTTGACAGTCTTAACATTTTAATATTCTAAAATAAATATTATATTGCTGATGTTTTACAATGAACTAAAGTCTGCAATCTGTAAATGATGATGATGATGATAAGTCAAATCCATTATAGTGCACCTGTACTTGTAAAGTCACAATGGCTTTTATAGTCAAAGCTTTTCAACAACATATAATAAAGCAGAACCATGCTACCCTAAAAGCCACACACAACAGCAGCTGGTCTACATGTCAAACAGATCAACAGACTGTCTTAATCCCAGAGTTTATCTGATGCCTCTTTCTTCTTCACCTCTCCAGCTTTTATCTGTGTTCAACACTTTGGGTTGATTACACAATCATCCCAAAGTATTAGCTCTGTTTTCTCTTTAGTTATGCTCATAAAAGGCACGTTGTCACATGCCTTCCAAGCTCATGTCAACTCTTTGATTTTAAATGATGATTAGACAATAAAAGCATGTAATTTATCAATTTATTTTTATAGGTACACAAACTAAACACTAGGGGCCAGATCTACTAAAGGTTTGCATGTATAAAAACAAGTGCAAACTCGCTGCACACACAAAAAAATATACAAACTGATTTACTAACAGTGCACACTAAAGGGATGCATCTTTCAGAGGTGCAAAACAGCACTTCTGCATCCAGTTTGTACATCCACCACAATGAATATGCAATATGGGGCGTTCACACGCAATTCTGTGGGTGCTGGGAGAATATTAATTTAGCACCCGCAAAGCAATTTATCAAACCTGAACACAATTTTGCACATAGAAACTGAATTTAACATGTTTCAAAAGGAGGTGCAAACAGTCTGTATGCCAAATTGCGCACACATGGCTGTGGTTATTGTCGCAAGATGGAGACATTGAAAAGAAGGAAGGAGACGCCGAGAACGCATTATTCACACTCGTGAACATTTTTGGGGCCAGGCACGGAGGAGTCATGCAATACCTGCAATGACAAAAGTCGCATGGAAGTAGATCGGTGCTTAAAATGGTTTGGAAAGAATTAAAATGATGGTATATTGATGGTGGTGCAGCTCCGCCATCAAAATATGTCAGAGGGGGCTCAGAAATCGATGGTAGTGCCAGAAAAAAGGACCGTGGCGCTGCGCCACCATTGTTAAATGGTGGGAAGAGCCCTGTCCTTTTCAAGTTTTCACTTTTTTGCATCTGGGTCATTCCAGCGTATGGTAGCTGTTACAGCTAGGATCTCCCAAACCCGTTTTTCAGATGTGCTGTCTGAAATCCTAAATGCCATGTGGCACCAGATGATTAGGTTTCCATATACTCTGTAGTCATTGAATGAGACTAAAAGAGGCTTCTTTTTTTTCTTTTTTTTTTTTCTTGTTTTTGTTTGTTTGTGCAGAAGCTGCATTTCTAAGAGTGATGGGAATAATCGACTGACCCATGTGCAGCTTGTGCCACCTAGCTTGTGGACACTGAGCATTTGTACAGAAATTGCAAATGCATGTATTCATTGAATGTGCAGTCTGTTTGTGATGCTAAAGGCATCGTCACTAATGTTGTGGGAAAATATCCCGGATCAGTGCATGATACTTTTATTGTGAGAACCAGGTTTCTGTTTTCCAAGTTGCGATATTGGAGGTGACTGGCTTGTAGGTGGGTCAATTTGTGAAATCCTTTGTAAAATAATTTATTACATTAAAAACAAGAGGATCTGTCATATTCATTCATATGTTTTTTAAGGTGACACTGCATACTCCCTACATACCCCTTACCCCCCATCTCCTGACACCTGTTCTCAAATAAGATACAACGAGGCCCATATCCAATATTGTGCAATGCACCTTTGGAATCTTGAAGAGCAGGTTCCGTTGTTTGGATATCATTGGAGGAGCACTGCTGTACAGGCCAGAAAAAAACACGCAAAACCCTAATTTAAGTAGGGCGTCTCCAACATTCGCGCAATCACTCTTAGTAAATCACTCGGAAACCGTGGTTCCACCCCACATGCAAAATTCTAGATTGCGCATGCAAATTACTATACGCAAATTGGGATCGTAGTAAATACAGCCTTAGGGGTGTAACAATACACAAAAATCTTGGTTTGGTACACACCTCAGTTTTGAGGTTTTGTTTTGTTTTCCGGTACAGTATGGGAACAAAAATGCAAAACATAAATTTGCTTGTTGTTGATCAGGAACTCTTGTAAACCAAATGTTTACACATTTTAGTCAAATTATTCCCAAAAACAAAATTTAAAATTAAATACAGAATACTTTAGTAAAGTGCTGCCTGGTAAAAAAAATGAAGTAAAGGATTCTCAGATTAAAAAAATATAACAAGCTTTTCAGTGAATAAAATATTCTCAAATGAATTAAAAATATATATTAAAAATTTTTTTACAAAATTAGTGCTTCTCCGACTTCTTCACTTTGTAGACATGCAGATGACGGAGACGTGAAGCATTTATAGTTCTGTCAGAATTTTAATATCAGATCTGCAGCACTGACAATTTTAAATCATTATTAAAAACACACCTGTTTTCTAGAATGACGCTTGTGTGCACCAAAGCTTTTGCACCGACAATGAAAGTCTGAGCTGTGGAAAAGTCTTGACCATGTGCATAATAAAAATAATGAACCAGTCAGTTATATAGTCTAACAATCATACAGTCAAAGTAGCCCATTTAGGAACTAATTAACTTTACATCTAGGTATGTCTAGAGTGATCAAATGTCCTCTTTTGCCGGACATGTCCACTTTTTACGCCCTGTCCATGGGGGAGGGGGTTATAAATTCTGATGTAGATTAGCCCAATTAAAATAACAGTGGAATATTCTGACCGTTTGTCTTATACTTGTCTTATACTTCTATACTTTGTCTTTTTGGGTTTTCAGAATATGGTCACCCCAGGTAATCCCATCACTGAATTATGTTCTATCTAGGCGTTATTAATTCAAAGAAGTTAAATCCCCCCAACATTTCAGACATTTCACAGGTTAACAATCATCTGTAACACAGATTTGAAGAACTTATCGAGGAAAGAAAAGCCCCTACTTACCCGATTAGCAATTTGTTTCCAATAAGCCTGCTTTGCTTTATTAGTGAATGATGTGTTTGATTTCCCTTCATAAAGTTAATTTCAATTCCTCAAAGCTCTGCATTATGATTATGCATGCTTCTTCGGTAAAGTAAGGTGATTGCGCCATCATCGAAAATGGTAACATTCGCGGCAGCGTGCACTTTTATATGAACCTCCTAACCAGCCTCGTAGTTCTGAGGAAGTCACGTTTCGTAGTACCGAGATAGAACTGTTTTGTCAACCACAATTTAGAAAGTTAACTCTGGATTACATCTGAGTAAGTTAACCCTGCTTCGTAGAACAGGCCCCTGGTCAACTGAGGTTGTTTTTTAAATATGCTTTATAAATAAATGTGATTTGATTGATTGAGTGAGTGAGTGAGTGAGTGAGTGACTTCTCTGTTGCTCAGAGAATATTGTAAAGAAGTTCACTTCCAGGGCAATAGGGGGTGTAGCATTTTTTCTCCAAACTAGCCTGTTATTCCACCTGTGGTCGTCAGATAAATACACAATAAACAGCCACACACAGACCTGGCAACGCTTTCTGAAGCGACCCCAGAAAGCGGGTCATGTAGAAACTCTGATTATGTTGGACCTTCTTTCTAAAACAGACCCAAGGGAAGAACGGAGACTGAAAGATGGAGCTGTAAAATGATCGACACTGAACAGAAAATGCTCCATGGTCAAACTCGGCTGGGGTCCGTTTCAGAAAGCTGGTTTTGGAGAAACTCCATGAAAAGTAACCAGTGAGATGAATGAAAGAAGACCTGGTTCCCGCTCCACGGTTGTTGGCTTTTCTGATAGCTGCTACTACATCGAGTCTATAGAGTGGCAGCTAAATTCAAAAACATTGGCTCGAGCCAGCTTGTTTGCCTGTAACACATCACCGCTGTCTACAGCCACACAAACACAGTCATACCAGATTTCACCCACTTTCCCCCAAGCTTTATTTCTGAAACTTGTGTCTCAATGTGACCACCAAAACCACTATTACTGTTTATTCCTTCATTTTAATATCAGAGTGGCTCTGGACAGCTGTGTACTGAAACAGTTCGGTTTGAATAACTATTTTTTTTACACCTCTACTAAACATATTATTTGATCAAACTTAAAGGTGTGATTTAAGAGTTAGCTTGTTTATAATGATATCCAGTCTCTTGATACACTTTTGTGTTTAGTTGTATAGTTTACTGGCGTATTCTAGTGTTGTTTTATTGATGTCTTGTGAAAAAAAAAATGATGAACTGCACTGCTGTAGCCAGCTCTGAACTGTAGATGAGGCAATAGAACAGACTGCAGATGTCCTGACTCATCTGCTGCCTCCGCAGGAGATAACTCCTTATCCATCTTCTCTTTCCTCAACTGAACCTCACTCCTATATGCATCTATAACTTCTTGTACCCACAGCAGAGCTGCCACTATATAGCATTTAATGACTGGAACTGGTGCACTGCTCTCTAACTCAATGTACTCATAGAAAATGTGGTGCCATCAGATAGTGTGAAGATGTACTGCTTGAGTCACGCACAGACCTTTGTGGCAGTAACTTTGAACAGCCACAGAAGTAGACTAAGAAGAGACACCCCCTGCACCTGACCACAGTTTTTATTAAGCATCCTTCTTTGCTCAGTTCTAGAGGCTCCAGAGAAGTTTCTAGTACAGAGCCAAACTTTTATGTGTTCAGTTTCTTAAAGTCACTATCTCTGATGCTGCTACCCCAGCAGATGAAACTGCACTCTCCACCACCGACTCCCATTGTAGAAGATATACAAGTTGCAGCAAACATTGGCGAACATAAGTTTCTTCATGTAGTACAGTTTGCTTTACCCCTACTTGTTGATAACTCCAGTGTTGCTTTTCCAGTCCAGTCTGTGGTCTATACAAACACCAGGGTATTTACACCATCCACCTTCTTCTTTTTTTCTTTCTTTTTTTTAATAAAACAGACACAGCTTCTTTTATATAAAAGAAAACTGGCTTTCTTGCTTGTAGAGTTCCAGTTCTGCATGCCCAGTCTTGTTGATAGTTAAATTATATCAATCAAACCTGTATGTAAATGTTAACAAGATGTTACATCAGAGGTAGAACAGGTGTGTGAAGTATACTCTAGTATGCATTTAAATCACTGTGAATGTATCCTGGACAATCCAACATTGTATGTTTTACTTTTGCAGGATTGTGTTAAATTATGAGCAATGCTTGTAATCCTGCAGTTTCAGGCCCTCGGAATCTTTTTGTAAACGCCCCCGACTGGATCCAGTGGTTTGCTTATTTCAGCTATGCCTTATATATCAGCTGCTGAGATGCTGCTTCTGTGTTCATTTTCTGGCTCTATTTGATCGTAACCTCTCCCTGCTGCTTCTTTCTTGTCGGCTCTTTGCCTCTCTGACAATCTAAATTGGCTAATATTTGTAGCATTTTTTACCTGTCACACAGACATTAAAGCTTAAAAATAATCAAGCTCCATTCATCCTGTGGCTATCTGAGGAAATGACAAACGGCCATGACTGCTCAATGTTCCACAGATACACGATTGTGTGTCTGCACCCACATGAGCACACAAACGACTGCCAAGAATAATACCCCTCCACTTCCTGCCTCAGGAGTCTCAGCTAACACTACCGCATTTGTTATAAACACCACAAATAGTGTGTTTTATTAACATGTGGAGCTCGTGGTTGTTTAGTGAAGGTCCGTGCAGATCACATTATAACAAACCCGCTCAAACCAAATACAGCCTGCATGAGTGTCTTATGTATGTGTTTATGGAGCATGAGTATGTGAGTTTAGAGATGGCAGTGATGGCTGCCAGCCCCTCTGTTCTCCATCATGCACATACACACCAGAATATTAACAGCTTTGACATTGGCATGCTGTTTCCCCCATTGCTGATGCCTGATGGTGAGAAAACTTGGTAAAGAGCTTTGATAGATGGTCTGGCTGGCTTTAGACTGATCTGAAAATGAAATGAGTGATGCTTTAACTATGTAATAACCTCAGTGATTCCGACTTCTTAATGTGTCAGTAGCTGCTTGCTTTATGGTCTTCATGGCCATTAATGCAGTTGTACTTTTTGGGTTTTAATTTTTTGCATATGTTGGTGCCCTCTGCAGACAGTGTTGGTGATCCTGGCTTTTCAGCAGGATGAGTGAAGCAGAAGGCCAGTTCTACAGTGTTCAGGTGGGAGACTCCACCTTCACTGTACTCAAGCGTTACCAGCAGCTTCGGGCTATCGGCTCAGGGGCTCAGGGTATTGTATGGTGAGGACCTTTGTTTTTTTTTCCTTTTATTATTACTCAATTTGTGTAATCAGCCCAAAGTGTTGTAAATATCCCAGAGCCTGTCATTTTCACCCAGCGAGAGGAGGAGCACACCCTGGACAGGTCAACAGTTCCTCAAAGGACCACTCAGACAAACAAGCAAAAAGAAGAACCACGCATCTTACCCAGGCCCACAGTCTTACATACTGGGTGGTATAGTGGTGTTATAAGATATATTGATATTATAATATATACTCTGTTGGAGCAAAGCTATGATTTTTTTAATGTCATTTTTAAGGCTACCTCTTAGTTACAAGTTAATAGACACTGTCTGGAGTGCTTGTAACATCATAAATGTGGGACCAAAAAGTAAAAAAAAAAAAATTGCCATTTAACCATCCTTTAAAACACAGATTTATATCATATATCAGGCTTCTGTCTAAAAACACAAAAGTTTTGTTCATGTTGACCAGCCCAACTCTACTGTACGTTCAGACTGAAAGCGATAAATGTCTCAGAGTTGCCGGAGTCCCAAAAAGCATCGATGGACAGATTGGCAAAATCAGCAAAGTTGCCATGACGTAAAAACAGTCAAACGTTCTATATTTCAAATGTCGACATTCTGATTGGTTGTTGCCGAACTGTGTCATAGCTCATTTCCATAAAGTTGACTGAGGTGTAACTTTCTTTTATCACTCAAGATGCCCAAGTTTTGTCACCTGCCGCTCTTGTTACTTTTGTCGCTTTTGCCCATACAAAGTGAATTTATTCTGTCGCTTTTGGCTCTTGTATCACTTTCGGTCTGAATGTACGGTTAGAGTCAACTTAGAATCATCAGTCAAACTAAGATACTTGTTTTTGGACTGTGGGAGGGAGCCGGAGCACTTGGCAAAGACCCACTTAGCTATGTAAGAAACAAGCTAACTTTCCAAAATAGCCTTTGTCAGACAATACAAACATTTTTTTTTAAATTAGCTTTCCTTTTTAACTCTTCAATGAAGCCAAATAACATTACACAAATCAAAAATATTGACACCCAAAACTCCACTCATCCAAGGCTGCATCATTTCAGCAAATATAATTTTATGCTTCATTTTATACAGACATTTCATTATACTGGACTGATGCTTTTGGTATTTTTGGAAACTCTGGGTTTCCAACTCAAATTAAAGATTTATATCGGTTTAGCAATATTTATCAACAAGGGAAATATATAGGTTAGGTCGATAGACCCCTGAGAATTTCCCATGAATAATTACTGTGTAATTTTTAATTTTGACAGCCACATTTCTTGGAAAAGCAATTTGTATATTATTGCTAACCCTCCATTTTTATTGGACTGACGTTGTTAACATTGACAAAAGTTTTTGAACCATTAAGTGTGATTGTTCCTACAGATTAATCGAGCTATGCACTAAACTGTGCAGGTTTGCCAATACACTGAGGCAGACAGCAGACATGTATTACCCCATAGAGCACTATGAAGACAGGAGTGGCTTATTTTCATTTTACGGTTGGCTGTGTTTATTTGGTGAGCTGGTCAGCTTTGTAACCTGAATGAAGTTACCAACATGGCTATGTCAGCCAGCTGACAATACTGCATCTACCAGTACCTTCAGTTATGTCATAATATGAGACAGAGTCAATGTAAAACAATCACTTGATGTGACCACATGGCATAAGGGATGACTTTGTAGCTATGGTATGACTTATGAACAGGAATGACTCTCAAGTCTTTTGAGCTCTACAGATAATTAAGAGCCAAAATTATGGATACAAGGTCTACAGTATTTAGTAATACCACTTTGAGTTCAATATTTATGATAACATTTAACATTTACTTCCTATTTTGCTGGATGCAAGGTGGATACAAGATCTAGCTACTGTGTTGTTGCAAAGCCTGAGAGGGTTACCAACTTTGTCTGACATTGCTGTTTGTATTTGGATACATTCCTTTGCTTCCCTGCTGAACTTTCTGTCTTTCCTCCTCCATGTGACCAGCTCTGCTCTGGATACAGTCCTTGGTATACCTGTGGCGGTGAAAAAGCTTTGTCGGCCATTTCAGAACCAGACTCATGCTAAGCGTGCCTACAGGGAGTTGGTGCTGCTCAAATGTGTCAATCACAAAAATGTAAGATATAGATTTACTGTTTATCCTAAGCTTTAAGATGTCCTTTATGTTTGATTTAGATATGCAGGGTCTAAATGTCAGTGAAGGCATGCATTACTAAGTAAGTTATGCAAAAACTGATCACGGCAATATAACATATTTTATGACTGTTGCTACAAATTCAATATATTACCCCTAAAGTAAGATGGGGGGAACTGAGTGGAAGCCAGAGTATAAATACATTTAAGAAAATGTACAAACTCGAGAAAGGAAGGAAAGCAAGTCTTTGCATTTTTTAATAGTTTTAATAGTCAATTTTAAGTTTCTTGCTTTTAGTGAGGGGATTCAGAAGAAAATAAAACCTTAATGCTCTTCCCACAGTTGGCTAGTTCTCGACAGTCAAGTGGATGTAGATGGGGGAGTAACAGAGTGGACTAATGGCCTGTCTCTCTGCTTTCAGATCATCCGTCTGATCAATGTCTTCACGCCTCAGAAGTCTCTGGAAGAATTCCAGGATCTGTGAGTGGCAGTGGAGAGTTTTTGGCTGTAATGATTGGCTGTGCTTTGATTTTCTGCAGAGGCTCGCACTTGTTATCTGAAGTCTTGAGTTTCAGTGTTTTCTTTCATTTAACTACAATCCTCTTTTTAACTCGTCGACCTCCTCCATTTTCATTTGTTCTGGGCTTTCTTAGCTTTTACCTCTGTTTCTTTGCTTGTGTGTTACTTCCCTTTCATCCTCTTTAGTTTCTTGTTGCGTTCATTTTAGTGTAATCTGATTTTTTTTTTTCTTTCTTCATCTTTGTCCCTTTTCCCTCTCTACCAGGTATCTGGTGATGGAGCTGATGGACGCCAGCCTATGTCAGGTGATCCACATGGATCTGGACCATGAGAGGATGTCCTACCTGCTCTACCAGATCTTGTGTGGCATCAGGCACCTGCACTCAGCTGGTATCATTCACAGAGTAAGTTCACAAAATAATTGTGATGTGGACTGAGAGACCTGAGGCGGACTGTGACACTGAGGAAACATTTTCTTTTTAGATTGGCGTAACACCCTGGTTAAAAATATGAAGCTCATTTTGTCACGGTACTCTGTTGTCAAAGCATGGTTTGGTCCACATTTACCAACACCAATTATCATTCATTTAAAATATCTTCAGGGGGCCTCAGGACAAACTTTGTAATTTTGAGTTACGTTTGCAAAGAATGAAATAATGTTTTCTTTTTTTGTTGTTGTTTTTTATAATTGTTCAGTCAATTATTCCACCTACTATGAAAGTACATAGTTTGCTTAAAGTGCCCACCTCCACCCCCATATTAACCAACAGCTCACATATATTTTAATCTGCATGTTGTCTGTAGATTTATAGATCTTCTGTCTCCTCAGGATCTGAAGCCAAGTAACATTGTAGTGAAGTCAGATTGCACGCTGAAGATCTTGGACTTCGGCCTGGCAAGGACAGCCTGCACTAACTTCATGATGACCCCCTACGTGGTAACCAGATATTACCGTGCCCCAGAGGTCATTCTGGGCATGAAATATAAAGAGAATGGTAAGTGCAACCTCAGAAGAATCTGGAGTGAATTATTTTGAGTAATTTATAGCTCTAAAAGTCAAAAGAAATGGCAAATGATACAGTGCTTTAAAGTTTATATTAAGGTTTATATAACGTAATAAGGTGTGTGCATATGAATGCATGAATGAAAACATACTCCTTGCACTAACGTTTGTTGAATAATAAATAAAACAACAGGTGTTTTTTTTTTTTTATATAGAAAGATTATCTAACGTTACAGTGATAAAAGTATGTGAATCCATAACAAACATTGCTGCAGCCAATCACCCACTAGGAGAGGGTTCATGCTCATGCACATCAACTAGATAAAAGAAGATATGCTTCAGAGACTATTTTTTGGGGAGGAGCTAGCTTTTCACATATTGCTGATGTTTTGTTTCAAATATCACTAACTGGGACATCGTCCAGAAATCGCTTACTCTGCCTTAAAAGAAGATATCTAAGAATGATCAGAAAAATAGTTCATGTTTGTCAGACTCGAAAAAGTTATAAACCCTTCTTTGGTATCTTTTGGCATCTTCAGTCCAATGTCAGAATGTGCACAAATAGAAGCAATTCAAACTTGGCCTTCCCAGATGTGCTTTCAGCCAGCACAGATTACTTCAAGAATAAGCTTTGTGATCGACTGTGGGGTCACAATTAAACAAACTGAATCTTCAAAGTAACTAAAAGCCTGTCTCACATGTGTTTATGGACGAATCGTGTCTTAACAGGGCTGCAAGAAGATAAACACTGATCTTCAAATACAACATTAATACCGTAAGCAGTTTGCTAAAGATCATATGGCCAAGTCAATCAGCTGTTGGAAAAGTGCTGGTGTTGATGTGACCAAAACAGGAGGTTTTTCTTTTCATTTTTTTCTTTTTATGTTTTTAAAGATAGTTTAGAGAAAAGGGGAACACTATAATCCAACACAAGAACCATATTAAATCTTTTAAACATGGTGGTGATAGTCACAGGTTATGTAACACTTGCTTCTTGCCCATATATCACCATTTTTCCATCATTCCAATTTACTTTATTTAATGACAAAGGAACATGGCTTTTCGAAATACAATTTAATTACCACAAACAAAGTTGACAAAGAAAAAGTACATTTAATGCATTCTTTAGACGAAAAGAGAAAATGCGAACAGAGACATTGACTGTGGTCTCGCTTTATGTCAAAGCTGATAATATCAAAGCAGATGAATGGTGCATTGTGACAGTCGTTTTAAAAAAAAAAAGGTAATTATCTCTAAAGAGGCAAATATTAGCTTTTCATTGAACATTCAGCACCAAGATAATAGGTTGCATTCGGTGTATAATTTCATTGTAAATATTAGACAAAATGTAATATCACTGTGGATCCTGGGACGGCATAAGAAACAAAAACTGATTGATGCTAACTTGTGCTGTCTTTGCTATATTGCTTGAGGACTTGTGGTAATGTAAAAGTTCCAGCCCAAAATCAGGACTCACACAGATTAAATCAAGCCTGTGTTTTACCAAAATGCATTGACATTAATTCCTGGTAACATTGTAATAGCCTTGTGTTGCGTAACATTCACTGCTGCAATCGCCTGAAGTGTGAGTCAGTTACCATGGTAACAGTAAACAGAATGGAGTTTTCATTATAGTAAAGGCTGTTTGTGGTCAGACTAGCATTTGTATTGCTCCTGATGAAACATAGGGCAAAAAAAAAAGGGTGGAGGACTACCATCCAAATTCCTGTATAGTTGAGATGTTGCTTTGCGCAGGGTTAAAATTAGCTTATGAACTCTGTTTCTGTATTTTCACTTTACAATTTACAGGCATGCCACATTTGCACTGGGTTAATATCAAAGATGTCCTCTGCAACTATTGCAAAGTACTAATATTTTTCTGTGCAAACAGAGAATTAGTTTGTTTATATTGAGTAATGGATTTTTGAAAAAGTCTTTTTTTTTTCTTTCTTTTTTCTCATTTTTTGGTGTTGCTTCTCATGTCATTTGAACAGTCTTAGAAGCATGGGTGCGTTTTCCTTATCGTAGCAGACTGCTGTTGCTTCCAGAACACAGTTACGAGTATTTCATCCAGTCACACCTTTGCTGGTTTTCACTTATGTGAGACTGACTGTTTCAATGAATGACTTTATTGTGCCAACACTCTGCTTCAGTGGACCTGTGGTCAGTTGGCTGCATAATGGCTGAAATGATCTCTCACAAGGTCCTGTTCCCCGGAAAGGACTGTATCCTTCCTTGTTTGTCTCCTGTAACTTAATAGTTTTGTTTTTTTTGTTTTTTTTGTAACACCCCTAATTATGAGTCTCTCCATTTCAGACTCACAATCCCTAATGTGGACATTTACACGTATGATTCATGTAACATCTGTGTATGACTTGGTCCAGAAACATCTGTGAGGATTTGCCTTGCTTTCAGAGAGAAAGAGAGCTTTCAGCCTCAATGGAACTGAAATAAAGGGAAGAATAATTTACCATTTCCAAATTATAAACATTCTCAAGCAAACAGCTGACTTAGTGAGAGAGAGGGAGAGACAAACTGCATCCTGCTCTGTTAAGTACACACACAGAGGGAAAGAGAGAAAGAAAGCAACAGCTGTGTAAACTGATAAGCAAAAGCGAGGAGAAGAGCCTGGAAGGCTTCAACCGGTTGTGAGCCAGAGAAAAAGGAGCCAGACTGAAGATGAGTATGATGAAAGCCTCAGGCCCTGGCACAGTGAGAAGACCAGTAAGAGACCAGAACAAAAAGAGCCAGTAGTTTTGCACTTCAGCGTTTGTCATTTGAAGTGGAACCATGCAGCATGTTGTGCGCTTGTGCAGCCTCCACCTTTCTTTTCACTGTACATTTAGTCTAAATTGTATTATGTAGTTGATGTTATGACCTCACTTTGATTTAATATTTTTCTGTGATTTTTGTTTGTCATGTCTGTGTGTGTGTGTGTTTGTGTGTGTGAATATGTGCATTTGTGCTTGTTTGTGTGCTCTCTGTTCCCAGTGGACATCTGGTCAGTGGGGTGCATCATGGGAGAAATGGTAAAGGGCAGCGTCATCTTCCAGGGCACCGATCGTATCCTTCACTTCTCTCATCGTCTCTGTGCTGCTTGTTATCCCTTGTTTCACCCTCCATCAAACCTCCATCCAAGTTTTTTGTTTTGCAATTCTCCAAACACACTTGACTCTCAAGAGTTTTCTTATATGTTAGAAATAAGTCCATTTAAACAGACTTTTTCTCCAGTCAGTTCTGTTGGACGATCATTGTTCAGATATTTGTAATCTCCCTAATAGTTAAGAGTTGTATGGCTTGTGCCTAATGGGTTTGAAGATCTGTCACTTACCACCTACAACTCTTAAACCCGAGCAGCTGAGAATGGATGCAGGGCGCCAGTGTGGTTGGAGCTTGGGTTGCTTTTCATCCTGGAGAGAAATTGCCTTCTGCAATTGTAAGCCAGCAGACCATAAAGCTTATCTATATTTTTAGCCACACTTTAATAGTTCTTGGTAGTGTTACTTTTCACTGTAGAGTTTGACGGACTACCGCTTTGACCCAGAGTCAAAGATTCAGTATTTACTTTATGAATTGGCACAGAGGCAAGTACTGACTTCCACTAATTTCCTGGTTGTTTTTTTCCTTCTGTTGTAGACAATAGTAACCTGCACAGCTGTTCGGTGGGTTGGCATAAAATTTGCTGCATGCATTTATCTCTTGTGCTTTGTATTAAGACCAAATACCTCCATCAAAATTAGCTGCTCCTTCTGTTTTTGTGCTTTATAATCAACATCAGTATGTCATCGTCTGCATATGCATTCGCATGTTGAACCTTCAGCTCAAAATACTACGCACTTTTTTATTTATTTATTTTTTTAAACGTCACTTAAGGTTTCCCGCCAGGACTGAATATTGTACGTATTGCTTTGTTGTGTGCTTCTCCATTTCCTCTTCTCATTTGTTAACTTAAACTTGTGCTCATAACTGGACAACTGGACTTTTCCCTAACAAGTGCATTGTCTAGACATCGACCAGTGGAATAAAGTGATTGAGATTCTGGGCACGCCCAGTCTGGAGTTTATGAACCGACTGATGGAGACCGTGAGGAACTATGTGATGAACAAGCCACAGTATCCGGGCGTCAGCTTAGCTGAGCTTTTCCCGGACTGGGCATTTCCTTCTGAGTCAGAGCATGACAAACTAAAAAGTAAGAATTTCTTAAATACAGTGACATAATCGTATCTTTGGTTTCTTACCTAGGACACTGCCATGTGTATTGATTTCAATAGTCTTGGTCTGCATTATATTGGTGTCATTATATATTTCTTAGTAAATGTACAGAGACATAATAAAGAAAAGCCCTAACATTAGTTCACAAAACGCCAGAGGTTTAATCCATATTTTGTGGCATTTGGAGTTACAGTTCCAAAATCTGGAACAAGAACCTTGAAGACCTCTTAGATAAAATGTCGTGCACTCGTTTCCGTAGTGACTCTGCCCTTCTTTTGTTAACAAAACAGCTTGCCAAGCGAGGGACTTGCTCTCCAAAATGCTGGTCATCGATCCTGAATGCCGTATCTCTGTGGAGGAAGCCCTCAACCACCCCTACATTCACGTGTGGTACGACCCTGCAGAGGCAGACGCGGTGAGGAAACTGGTCCATGAAAAAGGTCTTATTCTTCATCACCGCAGCTGTGTATGACCTTTGTGTGATCCACGTATTTCATTTTGTTTCACAGCCTCCTCCCCAGATATCAGATAAGCAGCTCGAAGAGAGAGAGCACACCATTGAGCAGTGGAAAGGTAGGAGACACTGTCCTCTAGGGACAGAAGTCAGCACTGCAGAATAGCTGGTTACTGCATATATGATGTAATATGAATCTTGAATGTAGCACGAAGACTGTTCTTTTTTTAGCACACTTGTGTACAGATATAAGTAAAAATTAACATTATACAGTTATCTATAAGTTCTTTTGCACAGTATGTACATTCAATACAACACGTAACTGTATATTCTAACAGTTACCTTTATAATATATATTCCACAAAGTGTGAATGGGACAAAGGAATTCTACTGTTATTTTTCCTGCTGGACCACTGGCAAAGTGTACCTTAGGATTGATAGCTTGATTAAATCAAATCACGTCAAATCAAACCTTATTTACATAGTACATTTTGTACAATAAAATTCTCAGCTTTTACTTCACCCCTTAACCCCCATCAGTGGTAAACGGTGCATGATTAAAGATAAAAAGAAATATAATGTGGGTAATATGGCCCCACAGTTTCCCTGATAAAAGGAGGCTCTGTGATTAAGCCTGTGGGAAAACTAGGCACTTGAAGAAGAACTGGGAGAGCAATAACTTAGTTTAAATAGTGCTTTAAAGTGGATGGCATTAGGGAGACATTCAGTCTAATCAGTCCATTTCTTTAGTCTATAATAGAGATATAGAATTAGAAAATATGGGCTCAAAAAGCTTAACTGAGACAATGAGGTTGACAACAAGTAGATCTGTTCACCAGTGGTGTCATAAAGCCGTCAGACTATGCAGCTTACACTTCATGATGCAAACTGAAAAGCAACATTTTGAATCCACCAAGAAAGCACTAAACCTACTCTGTTTTTCCTACAGAACTTATATATGAAGAGGTGATCGACTGGGAGGAGAGGAACAAGAACGGTCTAATGAAAGAAGATTGCTCAGGTGTGTAAATGTATCCTCTTCCAGATGATCAGGGACAAGTGTCAGAAGAGCTTGAGAGGGAATTTGCCTCAAGCTATGTGTCCACATTGAAATATTTTCATTTTGAAACCAAACACTTGTTAAGGTTACACTTGAATCCACACTACTTCAGGGAATTCAACCCTGAAAAAGTTTGATCCAGTTAAGAAACTATTTCAGATTGTGAATGCAACTGTTGTGGACTAATGTGGATAGACTACAGTGATGTGATTGCACTGGTTTGGTTCATGATTTTCTCTCATTCCCAAAGCCTTCATCATAGCATATAATCAGCATGGATGGCCATGTAATAGGTGTTTACATTGGTGCAATGTGGATGTACTGGCTAGTGTGGACGTAGGACGTACCCCCAAAAATTCCAGCACTCCGTATCTACTTCTTTTCTTTTCTCTAGTGCTGAAACTTATTATGTCCTGATGTTTGTCTCTGTTGTGTTGTTTATCTCAGATGTGGTGTCGGGTTCAGCCTCCCAGTCCTCCTCTGCCAACGACATTTCGTCCATGTCCACAGAGCACACCTTGGCGTCCGACACGGACAGCAGCAGCATCGACACACTGACAGGACCACTGGATGAGAGTCAGTGAACACAGTCTGCTGACACGTGTGTCATTCTGTCTGCCTGTCACAGTTCTCTGTTTCATTTACAGTGTCAAAGCGTTGTTTATCAACCATCACTTTCTGTTTTCACTTTCACCACAACCTCTCTTTTTTTTGTTCTTTTTTGGTTGTATTTCTATTCTTTTCTCTTAAACCCCCAATGAACAGCTTGATTTCTTTTTCATTTTTTTTTCTCTGTGGATCTTGTTGATCCTCTGGATCTTTAAACTTTGTATGAGACTGCTTCCTGGAGGTCAGATCTATCTCTGCTATCTGGTGTGTCAAAGCTTTTTTTTTTTTTTTTTGTCTTCTTTTTTGTGGATGTTTTATCTTCCTCATCTAAGCAGTCTATGGTGCATTCATTCATATTGATTTTTCAGGTTACCAGAAGTAGGCGGGTGGTTGTTTTTCTTTTTTTTTTCTCGTACTTTTATAATTTTGTTTGTATTTTTGGAAGTATTAAGTTGAGGTGAGACGTGATTGTCATAAATTCGAGCAGACGTGCACTAAAGCTAGACCACAGCCGCTAGCTGCTATGCTATGCTCTCATGCATGTTACGCCAAAAAAGAACAAAAACTTGTCAACCATCTGATGATCAAACCCTGATCTTAAGTTTTATTGGAACTCTAGCACGCTCAAAGTATTGCAGATCTCCACAGTGGTGCTTTTTAATTAATTTGCATGAGTGATGTGGATTTAAAGCTTTTACTCCTGACAGCTAGGGGAAGCTGTGGCTGCAGTGTTACCCCTTCATTTCCTGATCTAATGTAACATATGCAAAGATGTCAAAATCTGACACTCATAGGGGTTTAGACCCTCTCATTACAAATGCCTAAGGTGTGCCTGTTTCTTTAAGACATTCAACATATCTGTTGAACTTTATATACATAATATATACAGTGCAATCACCCCTATTTGACTTAAGGTACTGACTATCAACGTTTTTATCAAAAACAGACATCTGACAGAGGCATAATGATGCTTGTATTTATTTTTTGTTCTTGCAAAATGTTGCACACTAACCACACAGAAGCCCATGAACATTAAACATCTTGACACAGGCTGCTCTTTGTTTAAACCATTCCATTAGTGCTGGTTACAAAATTAATCATGAAATCAGACAACATGTTTAAGACATGTAAAGGCAGTAAAACACAAGAATGGTGTTTAACTTGCATGTAGGCTTCACGCCTGTAAGATACTGTAAGTCTTGTTATAAATAGAAATCTGTTCATGTCTGTTTTCACCTGCAGTACCTTGATGCTCTTAGTTCTCAGAGATGTTTTATTTTTGCCTTGTTAGCCTAAATGTGTGTATATGATATCAAAATGTACTGTGGAGCACTCTTCTTATTATGTCCTTTTAAATGTCCTTAAAGACAGCAGTCACCCAGTTTGTAATAGAAAAGTTTATGGGGAGAGTTTGTGCAGCAACAAAAGGCTGACTTTTTGTGGTTTGAAAAAAAAGAAAAAAAAAGGGATGAATGAGACTGGAGAGCACAGAAACTGTACCTAGACCTGCAACTCAAGACTGAAACTTTGGAAATGGACTGCAGAGCTGTTTTTTTTTTTTTTTCTTTTGCATAAATGATTGCACAGTGTGATGGACATGCAGAAATATGACACTACGGAGTCACTGAGGACTTATGTACCATGTTGTACACAACCATGACTTTATTCTTTATCATGCCTTCAAAGAGCAGAGGAGCGGCCAGATCGTTGTGTAAACCTTTGCAGAAAAGGACGAGCATCAGAGATCAACAGATGCCTTGTGTGATTGCAGTGACAACAATATGATCATGTGGCCAACATATTTTTCCCATATTCAAAACTAATAAAGTGGACATCAGTGATTCTTTTTCTTTTGCTCATATTTTTTGTGTGGTTCTTGCTTTCTTCATGAAAAATCACTATACTTGTAGGGTATTTCTACTTTGTGACACAATACCAAAATGAATCCTCGCTACAGTTTCTAAGACTTGCTCAACTTTTACTTTTGTTTCCTCACTTTTACGGACACCGTTCATATCTACAAGCACCGCACATGTAATCTTTCAAAAGCTCTTGACAATATATTCTGTCTTCTTTGCCTCGTTGTTGAGCTCTCCAAAGGTGTCAAAGAACTGCTCCATCTCCTTCTGCAGCGTTGCATTGCGGAGCTCTGCGGCGGCCCGGGCCCTCTCAGACTCCGCGATCTTACCCTGGACAGCCTGGTACCAGTACCGCTGCTGTGAGAGGTTGGTTTTCAAACGCACAACCTCTACCTGCAGCTCTTCGTTTCTCTGTTCCAGGCTAATGACATGAGGGAGACAGAAGGGAGACGGAATTTAGTGGGATTATGGGTTCAGTGTAGAAGGCAAATTTTGATATTACTGGTTGTGATTGTGTTCTTTTGTTTTGTTTTATTTTATATACACACTTTTTGTCTGCTAGTATATCTTAATCCATTTCTTATGCTCCA
Source organism: Arrhamphus sclerolepis (assembly GCA_037176975.1). Taxonomy (NCBI): domain Eukaryota; kingdom Metazoa; phylum Chordata; class Actinopteri; order Beloniformes; family Hemiramphidae; genus Arrhamphus; species Arrhamphus sclerolepis. The sequence continues at coordinate 8,842,721 of JBAMYA010000002.1, forward strand.
TGTGAAGCTAAAATAAGATCATAGAATTGTCACATCCTCTTGTCTAGTACTAATGCATGACCTTACACTGAGACATGCTCTATGTATAACAGCAATAAATGAGGTATGTGTTGTGTCTAGGTCAGCAGCATAGCCCCTTAAATTAGCTCTTTTTCCAGTGTCGTGAGCTGTTTTCTATATGTCAGCCACGCCAAGGCTGTGCTTTTCCCCTTCAGGATCCAGCTGTTTACTCAAGCAAGATGGGGCTATTTTAATTTTCAATGGAAACCACTCTTCTGCAGTTCTGCTTATGCATGCAGTGAATAAAAACAATATCTTGTTTCTTGTTGACTGAAAGCACAAATAACAGCTTTGGTGCACAGAAGGGTTTGTTTGAATTGATACAACCAATGCTGGCATTGTACTGTGTTATATAAGACCTGTGGGAAATATTAAAAAGGGAACTGAATCTAGAGCTGCTGCTCTGTGGACTAAACAGGATATAGGGTGAATGTTGGAGTCAACTGAAGGACCGAAACAGCTCAGCTGAGTTGACACACACACTTCATGTATCTGGGAGCACTGTGTTACCCTTCATTGAGAATGCACAACAAGCTGCAAAATTCTTACGGCAGGGAACTGACTGTGCTATGCTGAAGCCAAGAGCTTTGACGTGGTGGTCATGGCTTTGTTTAGAGTGCAGGGTAAAACAGATTTAAAGTTACCTGATTATCTGTGCTTCGTACTCCTCCCTCTGCCTGACTATCTGCTGCTGCAGGCTGGTCAGGAGGCTTCGAAGAGCACTGGCAGAGGGGTCGGCCAGGGGTGGTGGAGGGGGCACCCTTAGTGAAGGTGATGATGGGTGCTCAGCTTTAGCAGGAGGCCACCTGACCTGGCACTTAGTTTGGCATAGCTGAGGTGAACTTGCTGGTAGATGTTTTTGAGTAAGTGGCATCAGGAGCTCTGGATGCAGAGTTGGGTCCCTCTGAACAAAACCACAGGATCCTGAGTCCAGCTCTGGCTCCTGTTGTTGTAGCATGTCTTGGTCTGGATCCTGGTCCTGCTTACGAGAACAACGTTTAGCAAAGCTGTTCTCCCGAGAACACCATGGATGCCTGTCTTCAGTCTGGGCATCACCTTGCATCAGTCCCTGGATCTGCCCAGCGCCTCGTATTTTATACGTGGGCTTTTGCAGGTCTTCCTGGAGACTTGTTTCCATGTCAAAGACCTCCTGGAGACTGTCAGTTGTTCCAGCTTCTGTGAGGTTATCATAGAGGGACAAAGCGCTCCGATGCTCCTCACTGTGTGATGGGCTGGGGCTTTGGCTCAGATGATCTCTGTCCTCTATTCCCCAGTTACATCCCTGTTCTTCTCTTGTTTTGTTTGTGCCTGGATTTAGCTCTGCCTCCCAGGCCTGTGTTCCCAGACCTCCTCTACAGCTGCAGTAGCTACGATCTGGCAAGGTGCCAGGCTCTCTTCCTCCACCGACCACAGTCTGAACCTCAGCCAAAGCTGGGACCAGACCAGGCAGGGGGCTGCCTTGGCCCGGGAGTCTGGTTACAAAAGGACACACAAGCCTACTCTCCATTTCCTTCTCCATGGCCCTCTCTCGTTGGGCAAAAGGTGGACAGTTGTCGTACAGGGGATCCGTGGAGCAGGAGCTGGCCGTGGTGGGGGTCTCAGTAGGAAGACAGTTCAGCTCCATGATCCAAGCAGGCACATGGGGGGGGTGGGTGCTGAGAGCGTTAGTAAACCCTCCCCTTTTCTGTCTGCAGTAACTTGGGATTAAAGGCTTGAACTGTGGATTTGAGCGTGGTGTGGAGCCTCCCCTGTGCCAAGAGCTGATGTGTCGTGGGGAAAGCAAGGCGCAGGAGCCCTCCTCCCCTTTGGCTGTGTCTTTGTTGGTACTGTTGGACAGGTTGTAATGTGGGTGTATCCAGCAAGGACCGTGTGTGTGTGTGTGTGTGTGTGTGTGTGTGTCTTTAAGCAGGACTGACATCAGCTGTTGCTTTAGCACAGCTTCTGTGGGAGGGGCCAGGGTGTAATATAATCGGGTTCATTCCTAAAGACAGTCACACATAAATGGAACCACAAAAATAGATGGTGGCCCTGAGCACAAAGTGTGAAACACACACACACACACACAATGAATCTGCCTTGGAGAACTACTTATTACATTACAGCCACTTTTACAAAGAGGTGATTTACAAATTACTGAGCAATTAAATGTCAAACTGTGTGCTTAAAAATGAGTCAGAACACTATCAGATTACAAGAACTCTTATCTTGAATTAATGATGTAAAAACTGATATTTCATCAAATAAATGTACACAGTCTTTTTACAGTAACATTTTGAGGTGACTATGACGTCCCCAAGACGCTGGTCTTCCATTTATATACATACATACTTGACACTTGACTGTCTTTTTTTATTTATTTTTTTTTTTTGGGACAATACACGTAATTTTAGGAACAGTAATTTATTGTATATTTTTGAATCCTGAAATGTAAAGACAACATTTTCATTTGGTTACACAGGTTGTAAAATAAACAGTACAGTCATTTATAAGACCCGTGTGTTTCAGTAACATGGCAAACAGTTGAGACTTTTTTTTTTTTTGTCCATTTTAGTTAAGTATTTGTGTTTTTACAAAAGCCCAAGAAAATGTTCTGATGAGAGTTTGAAATGAACATCAAGGCCAACTTTTACTTTGATGTATGCACCGTACGTCAGACGTAAAAATGTGTTTCGTAGTTGTAACATCACTGCGCGGTGCCATGAAATTGTTAAATGCACAATAAAATTACTTATTCTGCGATAGCATAAGAAAGTCTAGGTGACACTTTAGAAAACTATCTCAACCCACATCACTGGCTGTAGCTGTATGCTACATTAGTGCTTCTCTCCAAGGAAGCTTGGAATAGTTTATTGTGGACAGGTCATTGACCAGAGCAAGGACGCATGTTCTTGATTAGATAGAGCTTTGAATGGTTTAGATACCAAAAACTGCACCACTGTTGGAGCTATATTTGAGTTGTTTAAGCATGACATGAAAGGGCTCCCAGTAAGAATGATAAACAAATGAAACTAAACAAGCAAAGCCGAGCAGTAATCCAAATGACACTGTCATGGATGAAGACAGCAAGTAAACAAGGTAAACAGGCGCAGTGGAGAAGCATCACTTTAAATGCTTACATGTGCTAGACTCGGAAGCAGTGACAAGTTATCATTTATTCTCTATAAGAGTGAAATTAAGCCGATTGAAGCACTTCCGCTTGTAGCCACACATCAGTATGTAACTATGATTACTTGTCTAATTTATACAAAACAGAATGTAAGTGATTGTGTTCAGTCAGCATATGATATTGTTTTATGCTGATCA
>JBAMYA010000002.1:8846183-8869539 GCA_037176975.1 Arrhamphus sclerolepis
TATATGGAAAGAGAGATATATAAGGAAGGAGGCCTGCACACATTTTTTTTTTTTTTTCTCTTGTGACACACACACACACACACACACACACATATATATATATATATATACACATAAATATATTACAAACATCTGTTAACAAGCTTGTTGGGGGTTGTCCTGTCTGTAATTAAAGTGACATTAAATCAATAATGCACAATAATTTATTTTCTAAAGGTTTTTCATTAATTTTAAGGTCTTAAAAATATGACTCTTCAAGCCTTGTCCTAGCAGTGCTGTGGGTTCCTCTAAGTGACTGATTAACAATCTGAAAATTGAAAAGGAATTAGATGATGGGTTGAAAATTCTGATATCATGCAACTATGAATCAGGTTGAAATATAACAGGAACTGTGAAAACAGTCTTTTTCAGGAAGACCAACATAACGTCATGTAAGGATTTGCTTTAATGATTGAAAAGATGCTGTTTGACTCTTGATGGCCTTCGTTTATCAGGCTGCAGTGATATGACACTTAGCAGGCACATGTGCATAAACATGGTCATCAAAAAAACTCACCATGAATGATGCATTTAAAAATTACTTTGATGGTGCAGCAAAAATAGTTTACCATCTTGTCAAAGGAGGTGTAGCTATAGCCAACGACCTTCCTTTGCATCATTTCCAATCTTTCATTGAAATTCTTAGAGATGATGGGTTACATTTTGATCAGGGTTTGTCAAAATAAATACATTTCTTTGTTTCAGCTTTTTAATTTTTTTTATAAGTCCCACAAAAGTAAATAATGCATACAGTTATGTAGCAAAGTCAGAAGTTTAGACTTGATTACATTTCCATGGAAACAGTCTCATATATATTTCAGATGACGAAGATTTATATCATTTAAAAAAAAAAAGTGTTCATTTTCAGTTTAGTTCATTTAGTCTTCGAGCTTTTCCTCGCCGCGGCCAAACGTTATCTGGGCCAGTTTCATGTAAGCTTCAAAGTGCCTGGAGCCCAGATAAGTACCGAACAGAGCCTGGAGCAACAAAACCGCCCTCATTTTATTAAAGACCGGTCTGCAGATGTCCACGCAGAATCGCAGCATGTTGCCCTTCTCTGGCAGCGGAGCTGTGTTGTACCTGGACGCCAGGCCGATGTTCAGGGGTAAAGCTAGGATGATGGGGTACAGCCCGCCGCCGACCACACCGACTACAGCGCCCCGGAGCAGCGAGCAGGTGGGGCAGTTCAGGTCCCCGGACAGCAGCGGCTGGGACACCGTTGCGTTGTACAGCGCGCACGTCGTCAGGAAGGGCAGCACGGCCATGGGCAGGCTGGAGGCGAAGCGGGCCGCGGTGACGTTCAGAGCCCTGCGGTAAAAACTGTTGGATATGAGCCCTGCGAGCCCGGCGTTTCCCCCCAGATACAGGGGTCCGTACAGGAAGAGCTTCTGCTCAATGTCAGGGAGCTTCTCGAAGTTTCCCATCAGCATTTCAGCGATGCCCGCCTTTGTGAGGGCATTTCGAGAGCCGCTCCTCTGCTCGGTGTTCTCCGACATTTTCAGAAAAATGTTTAAATCCAAAATCCCTAATGTCTTGATTATAACCAAAGACAACACTATGATAATGAGGCTCAGGGCGCAGACATGTTTACCCACAATTCAAAGTGTTGCTTGAGTCTCTCTCGCCCTGAATTCAGTCTGTCAGGCACAGCTCCTCCTGTTTTCAACAGTCACCGTGAACTTTGTCCTCCACAATACTGTACAATACAACAATAAATAGTATGAATGAGAATTCAAAATTTCAAAATATTTTTATTTTTCCCAGAAAGGAAATTCAGTTGTTATTCATGAGGGCTCTAAACAATACTCTGTGTGCAAATCCTTACTGTGTAAAACTATAGTACAATGAAGGCCTATATAATCTTAAGATTTTAGGTTTTACTTAAAATTAATTAATTAATCTTTGGTATTCTTAGATGAAAACTGCCTTTGTCAAAGTTCAATTTTCAAACTGACTGGCTTCCTTTACATCAATGTACCCTACAAATGTTTGAGAGTAAGAATTTGTGAGATTTTGTTTCTCACATAACTTTCTGAGTTTAATCTCACAATTTTGAAAAAAAAAAAAAAAAACAGTAGGAGAAGGAAATGTGACCATTCAGACAAACCATCCATCCATCCATTATCTATATATTCCTGTGCAGGGTCACGGGGGTCTGCTGGGGGCTATCCCAGCTTTCAGACAAACCTTGCTATTGAAATAACCATTCAGACTCTTTGTACTCAACCAGACACTCCAAAGTATCTTTCCTCTTCATTCTCAGCTAACTGGTTACATCTGTAACTTCATTTGATTCCTCATCCAAACTGATGACAAGAAACACCAACTTTTCCCATATGGACTTTGCATGTCAAAGTACGTCCATTTATTTTCCAGTCTGAGAATACTGCAATGGTCAACATTGATGTCATGAATTTTTTTCAACATGACTTTAGTTTATGAAATAGATGCGAGTTATTCTGTAGACGTCTCTTCATAGAGCATAGAGAAGGCATGGGAAATTTCCACGATATCGCGATATCGCGGGATTTTTTTTTTTCTCCACGAAGAAATAACTTTGTCCACTGCAAAAATATTCGGCGTCTCAGGTTGTTAGAAAGGGGAGGGGCGAGGGCCGTCTGTCAGTGTTTATGAAAGTATGCAGCGATGGCGCGCCGCACACGTGGACCACGCTCTGTAGTGTCAATCGGGCTCATAAAACATCATCATCATCATCATAGTGTTATTAAAACTGGTCAAACCATTGTTGAACATGTCCTTGTGAAGGCAAGGGTCAGGGAGGAAACGAGAAAAAGAAGAGAGTGAGATGGTCCTGGGTGGTTGATGTTTAAAATAACAGTTGTTATTTAAAGTGAAAGTTATCATATGAGAAATTTGAGTAAATTTAGACACCTGTGGTCAATATTTTGAAGTAGCCTAACACTGCATTTCTGCCTAGATGAAAATATTACAGCTAACAATAAATAAGCGGTAATGATAAATAATACAAAAACATAATTAACCTCTTACTATTTATTTATTTACATAAACTGAACCTGAGTTGAACTCTTGCACTCTGTCGTTTTTGTAACTGTTTAGAATTTCTCATTTGTAGAAAAATATACTATGCTGTTCATGCTCAACTTATTTTGACAAACTCAATCAATCAATCACATTTTGTTTGGATACCACTGTTGCCACACAAAGTGCTTTACAAAATTAAATAAAAGCAACACTAACAACATTTAACAACTATACTAACTAATTAAAGACTGGTCATCTTCTTCTTCTACTGTTCCAGTTCTGTGGTAAAATGTCCTTCACAGTTAAACCTGTTAAAGTTTATATTTATTCTGAGAAACAGGGGGTTATGTGTGGACTTTTACTACCAGATCTTATGAAAACCTTACAAACTGGTAAAAAAAAACAACAACCTACTTTTAATAAAGTAGACTGTATGCTGTTTGTAAATGTGTATTCCTTTTACTAGTAATTGTTATTGCATTTCAGTTAGTCAAGTTTACTCAGCATACTATATTTCAGAAAAATATAGTATTCTATATTTCAGAAAAATTGAGTTCATGTTTTTTTCCTTCCTTTCTTTGTGTGTGTGTGTGTGGGGGGGGGTGTTCAGAGTTTTTTGACTTTGGCAATTCCCATATCTGATAGAGTCAGTTGATGAATCTGTAGATGACTGATTAATTTTGTTGTTGTTCCAGTTTCACTTTCTTTTTTTTTTTCTTTTCTAGACTTGCTATTTGCCATGTTCTTCAATGAGTGCTCTGACTGATTAAGGTGCTAAATCCTGAACCTTGCCTATGTATATGTAAGTATATGTATATATATATGTTCAGATAAACCACCTTAGTGCTACAGTAGCAGCTTTGCTGACTGTGTGAAAGCTGTACAGGGCATTACATCTAACGACAAAAGTGGCACATCAATAACCCGCAAGGATCCAAGAAGCGTCTGTGAGAGTTACCAAAATTAGGTTTTTTTATGCTGTATATCCTATAAATTAGAGGCATCAAGTAAAATCTCCCCTGTTCATTGAATGGAGTAGAAAAATCTCAGTTTTCATTTGCATAATCTTAGGCCAAGCTCGTTTTGACATCTTTGCCCAAATGTGCTGCCTTTCTAGGATGTTTTCCATAGGTGTTCACAATAGTTGCTTTCTACAGAGAATGAATTTGATTTGTGTTGTAATTGATTTGTCACATATAGTGGTCTCTAAGGTTCTGTTCATTTAAGGTTTCCTGAAGGTAAATTTTCTGGGTCAGAAATATCAAAACTCAGAAAAAAAACATTAAAGCACATTAATTTACTGATTTAATTTGTGAGCTTTTGTTCATTTCTGTTAAGAATAATGTATTTTTTTCACAGAAGATTCATGTCTTTTTCATGTAGCTTTCAACTTCACAACTTCAGGAAATGCTGCCTTATCTGAGTAAATATACCCAACACCTGGCACCAGTCATGGTTATCTCTCACCACCACTGCTGCAATGCTCTTAGCAACTGTCCCCTCATGCGTTATGAAACTCCTACAGAAAGTACACATGCCACTCCATTACTCAGTGAACTCCACTTGCTATCCTCAGCTCACCAAACCATTTTCAGGTCACTAATGCTTGTTTCCCATGTGACATCTGTGTCTGCACTCAGGTGCACTGCCAACCTTTTGTACTTCATACTTTCATATGATTCATGAAAGCAGGATATCTTTGTTATTATTATTATCATCATCATCATCATCATCATGTCGTTTTAAGATTGAATCTGATTTAGCACTCAAGGCATTGGCCAAAGTTTCCCATTTTACCGTAGCTTGAAATTATTCTCTGCTGTGGATAAAAATGTCTGGAAGATTACTCAAAATAAATGTAAATACATCTGCTGTTGTGAGTATGATAATGGTCAAGAATTATCTTTCTTTCTTTCCGTTTAAATATTGTTTATTACTTATTCAGCTCATTTCAACTCTCACACACACACACATAAAATAGCCCATAAATCTTTGCCTCAAATTGACATGTCTACTCTGAATATACTGTTGTTCCTCTTCACTAACTCTTCAGAACAACAAATCCCATAAGCACCCGCGGTAGATGTTATTTGTGTGTGTTGCGCTTGCGTCACGTTAGTTTGCCGAAGAAAGTTCCACACGATTCTACGGAAGGTCGCCATCTTCGACGACAACGACTCCGGGACCGAGTTTTAAGATTATTTGTTCACATTCTTCAATCAGCTAATAGCTCTTTATTTTTGAACGACACAACGGTTTACGAAGGTAATATGCTTATTTGCGTGATATTAGATGACTTTCATATCTGCTGAACTTAATGGTTGCGTTTTTGAAATACGACGTCTCGCCCAACATGGCAGTTTAAGTCTGTCTAACCAACCGTTCAGAACTACGGCTAATTTTTCCACGATTACTTTTCTTTCTTTTTAGAGCATAACATTTCTTCTTCTTCTTCTTTTTTTACCGACGCTATGTGCATAGTTGGAGGTCGTCATAGTTAAATTTGAGTCAAAACAGTTCCTTGGACCCGTGTTTACGATTAAAGATGGACGTCGGTATAGGAAAAGCCTGAACAACAAGCTGTAGGCCGCCCGGTGGATCAGCGGCGACCATCTTGTTTAAGCTGTGTAGCGTCAGAGGGGGCAAAGAAAAAAAAATACAATTTACAATTGCAAATGTCCATTGCGTCATTAAATGATAAATCGGCGGAATGGGTATAGAAAATCTATTTAAGGCCATAACATTAAAGTAGCCGTGAAAACGTCGATAAAACGTTATCGCTTTCCAGAATCTTTAAAGCTCATTACCTCTTTGTCAGGGGCAACTAGTATCCCCCCCCCCTTCTTTTTCAGAATACATTTAATGTTTTATTTTAATTTATAATTTTATCGGTCACTTCTTTTACTAATATCGAATTTTGCGTTCTGTGCAAAATAGAAATTTGAGATGCCGCTTGTGCATGATTTTTTTCCCCTCAGTAGTTTAATATGCACCAAGATTTGAATTGGTTTGCAGAATGCAGAACCTAAATCCTAAAGGACCAGCTGAAACTCATGTAATCCAACGTACTTGCCCTTTTATAAGTAGGGAGGGGCATATGCGGGAAGCTGTTTTATTTTTTCTACCCTACTGTTTGTGATTGTGTGTAAGTCCTGCAACTGAGACCATAAATTAAAAGAAATAAATCAAAGATTGTTTAATTGATTTATTGCTGTGTTGGTTTCACAATAATTTCAGCTTATGCCACTTTAATTAGTTTTTCCTTTTCCAGATGCGCCATTCAAAGCGAATGCGCTCCCCGTGTGTCTGGCTAGATGAGTACAGCTGGGAGGAAAGAATGGAGTGTCCTAAACGAAGGAGATATGATTCCCACAGCAGTGAGAGAGAAAATAGATCCAGAAGAACTCACCGTCATCACAAGACCTATGAAGGGTATGTATGTGTTTCTGGTAAAGTGTACCTGTCAAAACAGTTCTTATAGTTTTAGTTTGTGAAAGTTAAGCAATCTTAAGGTTGACTACATAATGTGATCGTAAAACAGGTAGTTACTAGCTATTTTGTATATAATTAAAATTACAATTGGCCTATTTCTAAGCCACGTTGTGTTAAACTTTTTTTTTTTTGGGTCAAACATTGAGAGATCATTCTCGCTAGGACTACGGTTCAAGTCAAACCCTCTTCAACTGGTTATCAATATATTGTAGAAGGGGTTGCCAAGGCATTTTTTATATGTATACCTAGCATTTCATCATCGAGTACTGGCAACTCATCATTTTTGGATGATATTTAAAAAGAAATGTTGCCATTGGAAAACATTTTACTTCAAACAAAGTTGCCTGATAGCATAATATTATCTATATAATCACAACAAATGGACAGCTGCACTCACCTTGGTTAGGTTTGGGAGCACCAGTTAAAGTTTTTTGTTTTTTTTTTGTTTTTTGTTTTATCCCTAAGAAAAAGGTTTGTTTGAGAGGAGTATGTAATTTTAAGCATCTGTTCGTCATCTTATGATATTACAGTAATGTTTATTTCTTCTTATGATGCATGCTGTGAAGAGAATATTCATATTTAAAGTTAACATGAAACAACATGAAAAAAACAAAACAGGTTCTCTGTAAAACCATAATTTGGATAGGTAACCCATCTACTGAGTTCTTTCAGCTATGATTGGTCTGCTCCACTAATCTGATCTGGTATTGGCTACATGTCAGTGTTGGCTTGAATTTATTGTCATTACGGGGACATACTAACTGCCCTTTGCCCAAAGGGCAGTTAGTATGTCCTGTAATGATTAAAGTAAATATTGGAAATAATAAACTGTAAAATGCATTTCAAATCATAGCTATATCAGAAACTATTGCACTAGGTATATGTTTTAGATCGACCTAAATATTGGATTTGATTTAATGTGAACTACAATATTTTTTCCCAATATGAATGCAATACTCAGAAGTTTCCACCACTTTCAGAACAGTTGTTGGTGGGGATGAAACAGACTGGCTGGGGTTGATTACAGTTCCTTTTTAATATTCTACTAATTTTCATTCACACAATTTATACAGAACAGGTAAAACATAACTTGATATTTAGTTTATTCACAACATTTTGTTACGTTCATAACTGGCTGTGAGCCATGTGCCTCAGAATTTATTACATAACTAGTTTTGTTTTTTTGTTTTCCACAGTAGAAAACCTAGTAGCTAGTCTGGGGAGGGGATGGAAAAGGGTTTAAAGAAGGAAAAAAAAACAAGTTGGTTGTTTTTAGACCTGGGCAGTATTAATGATATGATGCATAATAGAAATTAGAAATAAATGGGCTGTGTACTGTATATTTCATTGTTAAAAGTTTAAAAGGAAACATTTTCTTTTAACAATTGAAAATCATATTGAAATCAATATATTTGTAATGTAAGTTAACTTTTAATCATGTTATTGGAATGGACTTGGTAGCCAGTTTAAGTACAGATCACATCTTCAAGTACACTTTGAAGTGGTAGTTTTGTTGTCCTTATAAAGCACTAAAAATGCAGTTTCTGCTCATCTAGTGAAACTTCTGGTTGTTTGTGTTTTGCAGCTCTGTTTGCGATGTGCGTAGCCATTAAGGTTACATTAGATGTTTCCAGATCTACTCTAATTTTAATTCTGTAGAGAGGCAGACTACTTCTTGGAAGACAGCTGATACCACCTGGGTGCTAAGGCTGTAGGGGTTTCTTGATCCTTTTTAGATGCTAGCATGACGTGTTGGAGTGGGATTTGCTCTGGGTTGTTGGAAACGCTTCTGCTGAGTTTATACTGTGACATTTTAGATGGAGAGAGATAGAAGGATAGGATTTCTAATTCAGGGGAAACATTTTTTGTGAATTTTATATTGCCAAATATGTATTCATCTGGATATTAATTTCAGGAATTCCAAAACGAATAATTAATAATTATATAAATAATTATTATATTACTCACCATCTTTCAATTTAATTGCTATAAATCAGCATGTTGCTAATTACAAACGTTACATAAAAGGCTTAGGGATAGTGTGTCAGGCAATAGGCGGTCCATTAACGCAATTTCATCCAGTCGTTATTTTGCTGCTTGGATCACAGTCGACTTATCTTAGCTGATCTGATGTCTCTGGTGCTTATTTTTGATCTGTGTACTTATCCTTTTGTTTGATTACAGGCACTACCTGGAAGCACGCAGTCTAAACCCGAGGCTGGATTCTCATTACACCCGGGACTACAGTTTGGACATGGCATATGACGACGACAGTCGTGACGGCATCTGCAGAGAAAGAGACCGTGACTGGCACCACTATAGCAAGTCTTCTGGGCAAAGTGGGCACAGCAGGCGAACCAGTCACAGACACAGAGACCGAAAATACAAACATAGCCATACTCGCCAGAAGTCCTTCTCGGTACGGAAATCTCCTCGCCTCCTCTACCCCCATCCCCCTTCTATATAATCAAATTGATTGGGTCATTATCACTGGTGTTTAGCCAATGCTCGACACTAGTCGTTTGGTCTTTATCTTTTTTTGCCATATTCCTCACTGTTAAGCATGATTTCCAGAAAGACATGTAGGGTATTTTTGGGGCTCAGGAAATAAGGGATTGTGAGTGTTTTAGCGATATGCAAGAATAAAATGGACCCAGTATTTGTGATGAGATTCTAGTGGGCAGTCTTGGGACGTGTTGGTAAAGAAATTAAACAATAGGAATAATGAAGAAGAAATTGATGTAAAGAGTATAATCAGTTGAGTTTTTTTTTCTGTACTACTGAGAACGTTTCTCATCTGAAAATCTTGTTGCCATGTTTTTCTTCTGTAACACACACCATGTGGTGGCTGCCGCCCAATTACTCTGATGGGGCTGAATTTGCATTTGCTGCTCCGTCCTTCCGTCCATTCGCCTGGTGGTGTTACTGAACGGGCTGAATCTATCCACCCCTTCACCTCCCCCCTTGGCCTGGTTGAATGAATGACGATGTCGCATTGTGATGGCCGGGTGCTGGCTGATGGGTTATTGATGTGATGGCGGTTCCGGTGCAGAGGAGGAGCCATCGCCGCAGGAGCAGGAAAAGATCCAGGAGTGTTGAGGATGATGGCGAGGGTCACCTCATCTATCACAATGGAGACATGCTGAGAGCGAGATGTATAGAATATATACCTTTTTTTTCTACTGTTGTTCACACTTTTTCTCTCACTCTCGTCTGGTTATTTCCAAACATTAATTTAGTGGTTGAAATATTTGGGCTAGTAGACTTTAAATTTAAGAAAAAAAATGGTTATCTATTGCTAGTCAGTGTAATGTGTTAAGAATTGAGTACATTGCTTGTGTTCAGAAGCCTGTTTTTAGGAGTGTAGACAAACAGCAACATAGTTTATTGTACCAGCAAAAGGCGAATGCTTCATTGTGTCAGTGCTGGATGTCTCACTTTAAATTCTTATCTTCTATAGATGAGATTCTGTGTACTCTAGGAGAGGGTGCCTTTGGAAAAGTCGTTGAGTGCATTGACCACTCAAAGTAAGTAATTAGTACAAATACAAGAATGTAATGTTGAATGAAAGCCCCTTTCAGACATTAGGTGTGTAATGTTAACAGTCTGTTAATGATACAGGATTCACTCATGCCTTTTACTTTAATAGAAATGTGTTGCATGTACAAGATGGAAAATGTAATGAAATATAGGAGTGTCATTAGCCTCAGTTTGCTGCTATGAGAAGGTGAAAAAAAGTAAGAAGCATCAAAGTAACCTACCTCTGATCTGTGCACGTCTTTTCATCCTGATGGCATGTTGAAAATGACAAATATTTCACTTGGTCTCATCTAGTATTGCAGTGATAACATGTTACAGAAAAGCACCAAGGAGGCAAATTAAGACTTATCTTAAATTGACACCAGATTAACAGAGCAGTGCATGTCTGAACAGGGCTTAATTTGTTGATTTATCACTGTTAACTGTCTTTGAAATATTCCTGATTAAGTTTTCCATTAATATTATTGTCCGTGTTTCAATGTGTTTCAGTAATGGTGCCCGAGTGGCTCTGAAGATCATTAAAAATATAGACCGCTACCGAGAGGCAGCATTGTCTGAGGTAGAGGTACTTAAACAGATCAATTCTCTTGACACTGGCGGGCGATAGTAAGTAATTACAAATAACATAAAGAAATGACAAAATGGTCTATTTTACCACTTGACATGTTTAACTTAAAAATCCTCTTTCCCTTTGATTATCTTTTAGTGCTTGTGTGCGAATGCTAGACTGGTTCGACTACCATGGTCACATTTGTATTGCGTTTGAGTTGCTTGGCCTCAGCACATACGACTTCCTCAAGGAAAACAACTTCCTGCCTTTTCCTGTCGAACAAATCAGGCACATGGCGTACCAGATCATTCGAGGCGTGAAATGTGAGTAATGTTAACACTGCACAGATGGTACATTGTTTTAAAGAAAATGGCTGGACCTCTAAAATGTCTGTGTTTTTTCTTTTCCAGTTCTGCATAAGAACAAGCTGACTCATACAGATTTGAAGCCTGAGAATATTCTCTTCATTGATTCAGACTATGATATGGAGTACAACCGTGAAAAGGTTTGTTTTTTTGTTTTGTTTTTTTCCCTTCATGTCTCTTGTTCCGTTTTGTTAAAAGTTCACATGCCTTGAGTTAATAGCTATGTGAGCTTTATGGTTTGGTTTTGTCTTTAGAGACGAGATGAAAGAACACTGAAGAACCCAGATGTGAAAATCGTAGACTTTGGTAATGCCACATACGATCACGAACACCATACCTCTGTGGTCTCAACGCGCCACTATCGCGCTCCTGAAGTCATTTTAGGTGCGTGCTTGTTTTATAATACAGTATTGAGGTCTAGAAATTTGAAATAGTGTTATTAAGCCCATGTTGTCTCCTTCAGATTTGGGCTGGGACCATGCTTGTGATGTCTGGAGTATAGGCTGCATACTCATTGAGTATTACCTTGGATCAACCCTCTTCCAGGTAGGGGGCAGTAGAGAGCCTAATGAAACTACATCTCCATTTACCTCAGATCTTAACTAGATTTACTTATGTTGATTGTTCTCTTACAGACACATGACAGTAAAGAGCACCTTGCTATGATGGAGAGAGTCCTGGGTCCCATCCCTACAAACCTTCTTGAGAAAACCAAGTAAGGCTTTATTTGTGAACCATAATTTCCTGGAAATAATCTTTTTAAGTATAATTTTACAAGATATATATATTCTTCAAAGTCATTTTATATTTTTGAATAATTTTGATTCTCTAAAAATTGCTAGGCCTGTGTTAAATGACTGACTTGAGTATTATATAATCACAGATGTTGGCAACATTTTTCAATTCAAGAGAAATGTGCACTTTAACTTATTGTGACTATGTGTCACTCTTAATTGCTTCAACTGCATGAGCAGTTCTTTTTTATGCCGTCACTAATCTTATTTGTATGTGTTAAAACATTCACAAAGCAGTTAAGTTGTTTTTTTGTTTGTTTTTTTTTTTAATCATAAACTACTGGGATATGCTTTGTAACTAAATTTGGCGCACATTTTCTTCAGTAGCTTTATTAGTAATACGTATATTTATACGCGCTTATTCCTATTTAGGCTTGAGGGGATCTGCTGGAGCTTATTCCAGCTCTCTTTAGGTGTAATGCAGAGGTGCTCCCTGGATGGCTCACATGTCCATAGCAGATCCACCAATAGTCAAACATGCAGTCACACCCATTCCTATGTGCAATTTAAAATTGCTTTAATGGTAGTTAACTTGTTTTAAAAACAATAATAATAATAATAATTCAATTGATTCTATTAGAACAAAACGAACAATTGTTGAATACATTACTTGGTCACTAAAACTGATTTGTGAAAGCTATGTTAGATATTTTTTATCTGGAGTAGAGAAGACTTCTGACATTGCATGCTATTTATCCATTGATAGAATGCGAGTGTCAGAAACCTTTGTCAATTAACAAATAATAATAATAATAATGTCAATTTAACAACTAATTGATCATTGTGTGTTGGGCAGGAAACGGAGATATGTTCACCGAAACAAGTTGGACTGGGATGTTCAAAGTTCTGCAGGAAGATATGTCAGGAAACACTGCAAACCTCTCAAGGTAAGAAGTCCACTACTGTGAAATAGATTTAGTGTTAGATGATGTAATGCAAAAATCAGATTAGTACAGTTGGAAACTGTACCACCACAGAGAGTAATGAAAAGTTGCTAAAAAAAATTTTCCAGTTAGCTTTGTGAAAATCGATTAAGAGGAGCAACCGAACAATCTGTTTCCACCACACCACCTAGACCCCGTAGTTGTAGGCTATAGTGTTTGAGAACTTTACAACAGTGTTCATACAAGCATGTTTCTATAGTTAAAACCTATTGAAACAAAGATTTGGGACTCTCTTTTTTGTGTGTGCGCTTTAAAAAAAACAAACATTACTATGAGCACAACAAACTTTCATGTCGACATTCTCACAGTGACTACTGTAACTGAAGCAAAACAAAAAGCTGCCGTTATAAATGCACCCTATCGCAAACATATTTTAGTGAATTAAACATTTTTGTCTCTCTCCTCCCCCAACCACAGCATTATATCTGTTCCAAGGATGAAGACCACCAGCAGCTTTTTGACCTCATACAGAAGATGATGGAGTATGACCCAGCGAAGCGTCTCAGCCTGGAACAAGCCCTTGTACATCCCTTCTTCTCTTGCTACAACAAAAGCAGGAGCAGCAGTATCAGAAGCAGCAGCAGCGGTGGTAGCAAATGAGGCTAAACCTTTGAGGTGTACTCGGTCAGGGTCTCCTCATCACCTTACCTTTTATATCTGGGTGCTCAGAAACAGCCTCATTTTCCTGACTCTCCAGGAGAGATGTACTTTGACTGTATCAGTCACTACCCTGCCTTGCTGTGTCCTGTCCTCTAAACCAGAATGTTTAGTCTCCAAGTTACATTTTCTTGATTTGATGTGATTAACTCCTACCCAAAAAGTGATCTCTATTTTATTTTTGTTATTTAAATTGTACCTTCTAAACATCCTGGTGCAAATTTTCTTTTTGTTAAATATGCCTTTTTTTCTTTTCTTTTCTAGTACATTGTGAAGTCATTAATGATTAATGTAACAGATTGAGGAACATTTTAATCCTTGATCAGTCTCACCAGTACTTTTATTTGGGATGGTTGATGTGTTTAAAAAAGGTATTGTATGTAGAAAACTTGTAAATAGACGTTGTTCATATTTCTTTTTTTCCACTGACTGTTAATGTATTTTTTTGCATATAATGTCTCAATAAACTTGAGGACAGAATCTACTTTGTGATGTTTCATGAGGTGCAGTAGCGAGTTTAGGCCACATGGTGGCAGCAAATCTTCACATCTGGAAAATCAGCCACATGTTGTAACCTGCCAGTCTAAAGCATCACTCTAAAATTTAGACACGCTATTCTTTATTTCTGCTAATCAGTGATAAGACATTGTGATTTCAATTGTCTACTGAGAGGAATATAGATGGAATGTATCCACTAAGTCGCCATATAAAGTAAGCTCAATGTCGGCTGTTTTTCACTGAAAGTATGCGTTAGGAAACAACAAAAATTCAATATTTTTGGATATTTATGTTGCAATGTCGGGGGTTTCCTGCAATGCTCCAGTCTTTAAAGGAAATTGTTGAAAAAAAAAAAAAACTGCATCGGAATAAAGAGATCAGTCTAGCAGCGAGCTGTCAATCTGCAGCCCCCCACGTGGTCAGCAGGGCGGGCGCACCTCAACAAGTTGATCTCGCAACTTTTAGGACGTCAGACAACTTGATCCATCGCTAGTTGTAGTCATATCTACACAGAAAACCCAGAAGAACTCCGACCTGACAGTCTTCCCCGACTGGCATCCATGACTCCCCTCTGTCTCCTGGTGTAAACTACACTCAGGCTGCTGCTTTTACTCAGGACTAATTTAAGACCGCTTTGAACCCACAGCCCACTGCGCTGTTGACGGCTGTTGTGAATGAGTTAGGTGCGCGCTTCAGTTACTTCACAGTTCTGTCGCAGAATTATTTACAAAAGTTACCAGGACTGTTTTCTGATCAACGGGAGGGCATTGAAGCAGGACCGCAGCATGGATACAGCCAGCGACTCTGTCGGAGAAAGCAAGCCGGTGTGTAAGTGCGCCTCCAAGTCCGTGGTCCAGCGGTGGCTGCCAGGTTTCCCCATCGTTCTTTGCTTGCTGATGTCCCTGAGCTCCATCACCGTGTGCCTTCTCATGAGCTTCAAGACTTACCAGCTGGAGCACCGACTGCAGATGGAGATAGACAAGGCGTCCATCCTCCAATACTCGCACGGGTCTTTTCAAAACCAGGACGGGACCCTCGTTTCGGGGCTGAGCGCCCCAATAGGGAAGCTTGTTGAAGAGGTACACGTTGTCTTGTGGATGTCATTAACACTGATTACTGCATATGAAAAATGTTGTGAATCCCCGTTCTCTTGTGCGTAAATTGCGCGCAAAAACAGTATCCACGTTTGCACCCTGATAAATGTCTCCAGAAAAAGTCTACCCAAAGAAATCAAACCGACACGCAGGTGTCCTCTATATAATGACAAAGCTACTGACTATCAACTTTTCTCCGATGTATAGAAATAAATTCTGCAAAGGCTTAAGGGTTATGATACGAAAACTTATTATACTTCTCAAATAGCACCACATATTAATTTTCTTTAATTTTTGCTTAATTATTTCATTCCCCCTTTGTAGATTAGATATAGGAATGCGAGTGGAATTTAAATACTTCTGAGGTTGTGAAGTGAGTTAATGACAAATTTCTGCCTATAATATTGTGTCTCTTACAATGGAATTTGTTTTCTGTCTTTGCAGAAAGTTGTATCTCTGATGCCCAAACTGCGGACAGCCAGGGATGTTGGTCAAGAGTGCTCCTGCCCTCCAGGTACCTTCTTCATAGCCACAACTTCCAAAATATTTTAAAACAAACAAAAACAACAACCAACATACCACCAATCAGTTAACATCGATGATTGTTATTGTCGTTTTGTTGTTCCCACTCACACACACACACACACACACACAGAGCCAAGCTAATGCAGGGCTTATGGTGTGACTGCAGGGGGGGTGTGGGACGTCTAGCTTGTGCCCTGCAACCCTGTGTCAGTTGGAGATGCTCACTTTCATTGATGGAGCAGCTGTGTGCCAAGATTGGCCACATTTGCCTTGTGGTGTTCATTACAGGGCTTGTGATAGTTCCTGGGGTGGAGAACAGTGTGTGATCCACATCATGTTACTGTGAATTTAAGAAAGATCCTATCTCTTTTATTACAGGTTAAGTTGCTGTTTGGTGTGATTTACATGCTGAGATGTACCCACACATACTGGTGAAGCATGAGCTTGAGTGACTGCTGGGCAGATACTTATTTAATAGTTTACATATTTTACCTGACCTATGGAAGGGGAAGTTGTGCTTTATTGACTGAAAGCCTTTGGCTTGCAGCAACAGGATGTGAGTGTGTGTGTATTTTACTAAAGCTGACATTTAGACATTCCATCTTTTTTAAAACTTACAACTCAAGGGGGATCTTGCGGTTTCTGCTTGGACACATTTTGTTTTCCTCTATCAAGCTGTTTATTAGGATGCTTGTCTGAAGACTGGGCTAATGTCCGTGCCAGCCTCATTCTACCGTCTTTCTCCACGTCTCCGGGCGTGAATAGCTCTGCAGAAACAGGAGAAGGTGAAAGTGTTCACAAGGGGAATTTCTGGCGCAGCGTCAAAAGATGCTGTTTTTCCAGTTTGACGTCTGGTTTGTTTTTGTCCGGTGGAACAGTGAAGATGGCACTAACTTAAGCGTGATTCAGCCGAAGTTAAATCAGATGAGCAGTAAATCTTTTTCTAATTAGGATGAGAATTAGAGTAAGAATCGCATCCTTCATTGCATCACATTATTGAGGCTTGCTCTGTGCTGTTTTCACTTATCAATTTACACTCAAGTGCTGAGCAATCAAATGTGTTGTTTTGTTTTATTTTGTTTTGTTTTTTACACTGAAATACAATCCCTTTGCAACTATTCAGAAGTCTATTTAAAGTTCTCTCTTTTCAATTTCTGGTCTGGACATGTGGTTTTCTTGTCTTTGCTGAAACAAAAGGCATTGTTGTTTATTGTGGCTTTGATGCAACCAAACGCTTGGGGACATTTTTTGTCAGGTCTCTAACAATTACATTGCTCAATGCACACTTTTGACATTTCTACATAAAAATGTGTTTATTTCTAAAGGTTTTTTTCACTCAATAAACTTTTATATTTTCAGTGGGTGTTCATGTGCATGGCATTTATTCATTTATTTATTTATTTTTTTTACTTCGTAGAATGCAAAATGTGCATGTGTTTAAATTCTGCCCGGGCTACATGTGTGCATCTCATCTGCATCCCTGTGAGACGGTTTACAGCTCATATCGCTGTTCCCATGTGGCTGCGTGAGGGCCACGCATCAGAGTGTCTTTTGCTCTGAGCCTTTGAAGGGCCGACAGAGACACGTCTCCCAACACGACACTGTAACGAGAGACCCTCCTCTCCCTTTAGCACCAACACTCAGCACCTGAAACTTGAATCTGTTACCACTGGGATCACAGGCAGAGGCATTCCTGCCAGTACGTGTGCGAGAGCCAAACTACCATGCAGCATGAGTGGCATTTCTGCCATTAAAGCTATGTCCTCCTCACCAGGGTGCTCACCTTTCAGCTTGCACAGGGATGAGGGCGCCAACAGGGGGCAGCACTTCTGCAGCAGCACTGGAAACGGTGATGCTGAAATTTTTCATTCCCGCCCTTGACTGACAGTGTAAAAAATGCATGCACTTGGCAAAGTCACTGATGGATTAGCGGAGGCTTTTACCCGAGGAGCACTCAGCTCTTGTGTCCTCCCATTGTGACACTTTTATGCTCGCAGATACAACACGGTCTGCAGTCATTAATTCTCAGGAAAACTGCCACTCAGAACAGCTCTGCTTACAAGCTTCAGGTGTTTGCAGTTAACACCCACTAACTCCGTCAACTTACACACACGTACACGCACACACACATTACATATCGTTTGCCTTTTTTACACAGACGTTCATGTATGCATAAACTTGAACACCTCTGTGGTGCCTGGAGTAATTGGAATCATATGGGGGCTGTTTGTATCCTCTGTAGGGGTTTATATTCTCATCTCTTCAACTTTGAATTTAAATGCTGTTTAACAGGTTTCATATCAGGTTAGGTGGTACCAAGTCTCTCTTTTTTTTTTTTACTGTAAGCTGAAGATCTTGGAGTTTGGAAAGTAGTCTGTTACAAGGCATTGTCTTTTTTTTGGGAAATTCTTTTCATGTTTTCAAAGAAAAGAATAAATTTTCTTGATTATACAGTTATTATTTTTTAAATTTGCTTATTGATTAGTCATTATAGGGTGTCAGCTGTGTTTGTCTGTTGCAAGCCCTCAAGCGGACCTTGTTAGAGTCAGGACTGAGCTCATTCAGTCTGAAAAGCGCATCAAAGTCTTTGGTTTATGTGAGGCCAAGAGTTCAGGCTTCTTGCTGTGCAGTCGGATCAATTTCCATCAGATAAGGGCTCATTTGCACATTAGACACAGGCACAGTCTCTCTGTGTTTGTATGCTTGTGTTCATGTATGTCACTGCTAAAACCAGGGCTCCGTTTCACTTGTACACATGCCGATAACCCCAGTTCACAACAAAGTTATCTAAGCGGCACTTTACACAGAAAGAGGTTCAAAGTTTACGCATTTAAATGTAATCCAATTAGGGTCCAAAGTGTATGCCATTTAAGTCCAAGTCATTGTAATAAATGTATGACACTGACAAGGAGTCTGAAAAGTAGAGCTTTCTGTGCTTTCTGGTGTCTCTATAATGCTACATATGTGGGGGCTCATCGTTACGTCCAGTCTGCAGCACTGTAATGTGTAAATAAGCTGAGAAACCCACTGCAGCATCTTGTGTAAAACCCGTTAGCATTCGGCTCGTGTTAACTGATCCATCTGGGGATCAACCTCTCACCTAAGAGGCAGAGGGGCAGCCGCGCGCTCTCCCTAACCAGGATCCTGCTGTCCCACCTGGAAGGAGAGATGCAGAAAGCCAGCTTTTGGGAGACGGAGCCCCAGAATGGGGCCAGCATCCCCCAGGGCAGACTTTTGTTTTTAAAGCCTGTGTAAATCAGACAGGAAGCTTGCAGCTACCTATAGCCCTGCACCCTATCGCCGCAGGAGGAATACATACTGAAGGGCATATATGATCCATTAATGACCATTTTAAAACAATAACTGCAGGAAATTTGTTTCCATAAGTGGCCTTTTAGATTTGTTTCAGCGACATTAAAAATGCTGGAGCAGAGGAAATGCCTCGCTCTGTGTGTGTACTTTCTGTTTCTGTGTGTAAGCGTGTGTGTGTGTGTGTGCAGCAGTGTGTTTGTTTTGATGGCTGCAGACACATGTGTCAGTGTGTGTCTCCAAGAAACTACCTGCATTGCTTTAAATTAACGCTGTATGAAGTCAGTCATGTAGAAGGTATCCCGTGGCAGAAAGGCTTCATGCTGCGCTGGAAGGGGGATTTCAAACTGGGGAGCAAAATATACAACCTTTAAAATACAAAATACTTTCTACCCCGCCGCCGCTCAGAGTCAGGTGTCTTTGCATGCTCATGTATCGGCTCTACTTTGCAGATTAGATTTGGTCCCTGGGATGTTTCCTGCAGTGTGAATTTTAAGAATCATCCATTCAGCTTATCCAGCTCTGCAACCTAATCAAAGTCATCTGTTTCTGCATTTTAAAAGGGAAACCATTAATCAGTGTCTGCGAGTAACTCGTCTGTGCTGAGTTGATGGACATTATCTGGAAGGAAGTTACCTGTGGCTTTCCTCCATCTCTCTTGCTTTGTATCTAGCATTATATCACATAGCAAAGACAGCACTGCCAAACATCCAGCAGCTCCAACGTACAGCTGTGTGTGCCTTGTCTCTTCACATTACATCTGTCCGTCAGCTGATGTGTCTGCAATTCTCTTCTGGTCACTGCGAGAGGGCAATAAAATCTGAGCGACTCATCTTGATAGCTTGTTCTTATTTGGAAGAGTTCAGAAGGCTTAAGGGGCGCTCACTTTATTAGTAGGAGGAATTGGGGGTGCCGCTTCTGGGAAAGCTGGACATATTTATTTTGGAGATGGATGTGTCTTCATCGCTGAAGTCTTTGGCTGAGTTGTAGCTTTGGGTTCAAGAGGCATTTCTGGATGAATAACTCAACTCTCTACTTCTGAATTGCATCATCTGTTTGCTAAATTTAGCAGCTAAAACCACATTTCCCACAAAAAAAAAAAAGTTGGAAACTGTCGAAAATGTAAATGAAAACAAAATGCAATTACTCATGAATCTCATAACCTATATTTCATTTCCAACAGATCACAGACAACATATACAATGTTTAAACTGCGGAAATGTATCATCTTAAGAAAAAACAAAACAAAACATTTTTTGGAATTTGACAGCAGCAACGTGTCTCAAAGAATCAAAGAAACAACTTTTTTTATTTGGAGAGGAATGTTTTTTTTTTATTCTTGTCAGATAGAGGGTTGGAGCTGTTTACCTGAGACAGCCCTTGTCCCCTGCATACAGAGACTCCTGCAGCATCTTTTGAAGATATAAGTCACTGTAGAGAATGAGACTTCAAAGTCTCGTATTTTACGAGTAGGGAAATTTTTCAACAATTTGTAGGCGCGTGTTTTTGTACACTGCTGAGACTCTTCTTCTGGAAGATAATCTTTCTTTTATATCTGCCTTCCTTTTCTTGTACACTGCAAAAATTGATTTCTAAGAAAGTAAAAAATACTTGTTTTAAGACAAATGGTCCTGTTTTAAAAGCATATATCTCATTTAAGAATTCTAGCTAAGCATTTATTTTTCGTACCCCATTGGCAGATTTTCTTTCTTTTTTCTTAGTATAAGACCTTTTGACGAGATTTAGGAATGTGGGTTTACAGTATTCTTAAATCTAGTCAAAATATCTTATATTAAGGAAAAAGAAAAAAATCTGCCAATGAGGTAAGAAAAAAAAATGCTTAGCTAAAATTCTTAAATGAGATATGCTTTTAAAACAGGACCATTTGTCTTAAAATAAGTATTTTTTTACTTTCTTAGAAATCAGTTCTTGCAGTGTAACCTTAAATGCCTCACGGACTGGGTTGGAAGTCCATAATAGGAGCCTGATAGCTAAAGACTCTGCCACCTTTCTAGACCTACAGACTCTTGGAACAGCAAGTAAACCTGCATTCAGGGAGCTTTCAACTAGGACAGAATGGAACGATGAGATTTTTCAGATATGTTGGCGCTTTATGGGCAGTGGAGTTTTCCGGTTGCACCAGGCTTTCTGGTCTGAAGAGAACAGGAGTCTAGTCATGTATGACAGAGCCTAAGCAACTGGGCAACACTAATATAGTGGAGCGTACCCAGTTACTGGTTGACTCGTGGCCCGGTTAGTCAACTTGGAAGAACCAGAGGACTCAACTGCTCCAAGACGAAGAAGCCAATGGGATAGAGATGGTCCAGCAGACGTCATGGCTAATCCTGGTTATTCCAGCATGGTGGCCTGGTGGTTTGCATTGTTGCCTCACAGCACGAAGATATGGTTCAAAACCCATGAGGGGCCTTTCTGTGTGGAGCTTGTATGTTTCCCTGTTGCATGGGTTCTGTATGGATACTCCCACTGTCCAGCAACATGTATGTTAAGTTAATTGATGACTCTTAACTCCCATAGGTGTAATTGTGTATATGTGTGTGGTCCAGGTCTCCCTTGTAAAAGAGATCATTTATCTCAGTGGGAATAAGCTGGTTAAATAAAGGTTAATATCTTTAAAATAGGAATAACAGCCAATCAAAATTCCACAGTCGTTATTATGCATAAATAGTCCACATGTTCACATTTCACTGCACACACCCCACAAAAAGAACAATCTGCAAAAAGAAATGTAAAGAATGTATCTTAAAACCAAATCTGAGACCCCTGCAGTGACAATTTATATTCATAAAGGTTATGGACAGAATCACTTAACAAAAACAAAAGGGCAGCCTCAGCAGAGTCCAACACCCAGTGAGTCTGACTCACCGCAGTGAAGGAAACCAAGCACTTCCCTCTGGTTTTCAGGACCTGAATGACCCCCTTAAGGAAAAGCCTTGGTCTCCTCACTCCCAATGCATATACCACAGTACACTTCAAAGAACGCAGTATAAGTTTATCAGAGACATAAAGACCAGTTGGAGGAGCTTCCGACCACACTCCAGTTTCCTCTGGAGAGCAGAGATCTGGACCACAATGAGACCACGTCTTTGGCTCAGTACCAGCCAGACTCATTTCTTCAGTATCCCAGAGCAGACCTTTAGAGGGAAGTCCCTGCCAGGTAGTCTGTGAATCAGTTTTTCATAGTAATGTCTACTCAAACTGCCAAACAATATCCGGCGTCTTAAGGAATGCAGACCTAATCTGGGGCCCTGTGTAGTTGTGGTGTGTTTAGTCACCTTCAAGTTAATGTTGGAATAACTTAGTGTTTTATTTCAGGAAGGAAAAAGTCATATGAGGTTGTTTGGGCATCAGATTAGGATAGTTACACCTTTGAAATTCTAGAATGGCACAACACCAGTGACAACTGGCACAACAAAGTCCAGTTATAATGAGTCTGTTATTTATTACTAACACACTTGTTTGTCTTAATGCATGTTTCTGAAGTACGTTTCTCTCTCGTACTAGTAAGTTAGGGGATTTCTGCTGGGATTTCTGGGACTATTTAACATTTGTTTTGCTGGTTTGCTATGAACTTACTGTGCTAATGCTGGAAAAATCCAGGGAACAATTTTAAATAATTGGTTTAGCTGTATAAACCTCAACCATAAAGAGATGCTGCATCTTTGGTAGCAAACATTCTATAAATGTAGTTTATAGATTTTAGGAAAACACAGGATATGTGGTAAAATGGTGTTAGATGTATCAGGATAACATTAATAATGATTTTTGATCTAATGCGTTTTCACAACTTGAGTGGATGGTGGATTTGTTATGAACATGGGTGAATTTAGATGTATGTGCCGCTGTCACTTTAACTTTAACGCTGAATTTGACTCGTCTGATTCTGCTCTGAGAGGTTGTGCTGTTTTCATACTTTGACAAAGGTTTAGAAGAAAGTTTGGGAGAAGTTACACCTTTTTTTTTTTCTCCACAATGCAGAAAAACTTTTTTATTTACTTTCATCCACATTGTTGCTATGTGGCATGTCAAGAGTCTGGAGGCGTTTTTTCTGACTTCGCCATATTTGCCCAGTTAATCCAAAACTGGGCAAATGGGAAGAATATTGTAGCTCAACCCTTGTACAGGTCTGGGTCCAGTTCATCTTCCTGGCTCAGCTGGAGGAGCCATCTGTTGTTGTCAGATGCTGTCCTCCAATTAGCCCCAGTAACAGCCATAAGCAGTGACTATATCTGCTGCTGGTTGCTTAGCTAAGCTGTGTTCCTCAAACCGTTCCAGGAAAACCCAGCACTGGTCTCGGGGATCTGTTAGTCCAGTTAAGAAAACCACACTCCTAATTATGCATGCTTTGCTGGCATTGCATTGTTTTACCTTACATGTGTCAAACTCAATTACAGCAGTGGAATTGGCCCATGAGAGTGAGCAAAGGCATATACTATATTTATATTACATTTCATATATAGATAGATAGATAGATAGATAGATAGATAGATAGATAGATAGATAGATAGATAGATAGATAGATAGATAG
>JBAMYA010000002.1:8869639-8927265 GCA_037176975.1 Arrhamphus sclerolepis
GGTAAGAAGGAGATGAGGAGAATTAGGACAGTGGGAAGGAAGGACAGAGGAGATGTACAATATATGGATTCAAATATGTATACAATATGTTATAAAAGAATATATGATATAAAATATATCAAATATATACACTGTAACATGTAAAGGTACATAATAATGATAACATATTAATATCAGTAATATCTATAGATATCTAATAAGTTTATGTATATACATATATATGTGTAAATATGCGACCAGTAGTTACTGGTGTTACTGTAACAGCTGAGGGCAGCTTAGCCGTCCACAACGCAGACCACATGTGCACCAGAGGACACAAACGAGCAGGACGTCCAGCTGACTGTCAGAAACTTTCACAAATCAATTCCCTGAAATAATTGCTGGAGTTTTTGTTGTGCTCCTTCCCCCGCAGATGAAATACGTTCCTCAAGAGCATCTCTTTAACTATTGAAGGAATGTAAAAACAAATTTAACAATAAAACTGAAAATGATCAGCTGAGCAGCTGCATCGTCTGAAGACAAACCCACGTTCACTTCTTCCGTCTTGCAGAACTTCTTAGATAACTTCCCCAGCAGTGACGTCATGGTCTTCGTGGCTCGGACCTTCTTGCTGTTCCAGATGATCACCGTCTACCCTCTGCTGGGATACTTGGTACGGGTCCAGATCATGGGTCAGATCTTTGGAAAGCACTACCCCAGGTAACCAGAAACACTTTATAATTACTGTTTTCAGCTAGACGTGCACTCGGGACAAAAGGCACGTTTGACTGTTGCTGCATCCTGCTGAATGAACCTCCACAGATTCATCACAGATTTAAATGATAGATAAACACAAAGTCTGTGGCCTGTGGGACTCATTAGTTCTGGTCTGGTGTCTGTGTTGGCTGTATCTTACTGGTATCTGTTTTGTCCCTCATCCTGACTTGATGGCATTTAAAAGACCAAAATACTATATCTGATTAGTGGCCTTACTCCTCCCATTTCTAGTCATCCATTTTTAATCTGCGGTGCCTCCAGAGGAGCTTAAAGCCAGCGATCATCTCGCACAAGGAGAGGCTCTTCCTGAAAACCAGCAGAGCTAATGACTTGGAACAAAACAAAACAAAAAAACACACAAAAAAACTTTGAAGCAGTTGAAGATAAAGTATAAAATCACATTTCAGACAGGCAACTTAAACGTAACCGGCTTGTTTGTACTTGAAGGGGAAGCAGACTACTAATAAAAAGTTATTTTAGATAATTAATCATATCAGCTAAATCATTTAGGTTACCCAGAATCCTTCTTTAATTTGAAAATTGAACATTTATTTGTTTATAATAGAAAAAAAAGAGGTTTATGAGTTACAACTCTACTGTCCACTCTCTCTTAATCGATGTCATACATCTCGGTTATTATTAAGAAAACTGACATTAAGTAAATAACAAATAGATTAAAAAAAAATAAAAATAACCCCATGTATTCTGTGCGTAGTACGGACATATGATGGGTGATGTTTGTGATTCGATTTAGATCCTCGGTAAAGGCTCGTTTTCTGACTCAAATGCGACGTGTCATCGTTCAGACGTCACCAAAATGCACATATGATCAGTGAAAGAGAGACGGTTACCGTGGTAACGGATGAGATGAGTTACCTTGGAGACGGGCTTAACTGAACTCTCTCACCCGAGGTGAAGTTGAAACTCGGTTTCCTTGAGTTCAGGTTCAACATGCAGCAGGTTCAACCGCTTCCTGAAACGGACGTCTGATCACTCAAACTTCTTTAGAGGCAACTTGGAAGTAGTTGCAAAAAAAAATTTCAGTTCAGTTCAGCTTTATTTAGTAGCATCTTTTACACTTTAAATAGTCTCTAGGTGTTTTTTTCAGAGACCCAGAGATCCCTGAACAAAAAGAAGAAACTCTCCAGAAGGAAGTTTCTTTTAAAAGCAGAATATTATCAGTTTGATGACGTTCAGCAGTGGCTCTCAGTCCCCGATGAAAGATTTAAAAAAAATGGAATTCCACTTCTAATTTTAATTAAAACGCTGATATTATCCACTGTTATGTTGAATTGCATAAATATAAACACGCTGGACAAAACTATTGTGTTTGTGATACTGACTGAATGTTAGAATAACCAAGTTAGTGCAAGTAATGTTAAATTTCTCAGCAGTTCCTTAATTAAATGAGCGAGTTACGTAACTCTGTGAGCGCTGCAGTCCCTGGATTGTTCAGCTCATCAACCGGAGCCGTTGTTCAGTTTCACTCAGACTCGTCTGTTGTGTAGGAGTATTGTGCATCTGTTGTGATTGGTTCCCCAAGACCTGTGGGCGTTTTTAATGCGCTGTAACGGAGGGTAGCTCCATGGACCTGCTGAGAACGTTCTAATTTGCTAGCGTGAAGTCTGACTTTCTGGGTTAAAGGTTCACCAGGGCTCTTGTTTAATTATCTAGCAGCTGTTTATCATTATAGTTTCAGTAATTATTCTTTTGTTGTTACATGTTGTATAATGCCGATGCATTAAAAAAATAAATAAATTATTCAAATGTTTCTTCTTTTAACTGTATCGTAAAGATTATTTGTCTCTCCGCAGTTTTTGGCATGTCCTTATGCTGAACATCTTAATTGTTGGAACTGGTGTCCTGATGGCCAAGTTTTATCCCAATATTGGATCCATTATAAGGTATGTTTAAAGCTGTGTTCTTCTCAACTTATGTATTATAACGTGTTGAAGTCTGCATCAGCAGGAAGACATCAGGCCTCTGCAGGGAAATTCCTGTTTCTTATACAATTGGTTTTATAACAACACAGTGGCATTTAATGATAAATCACTTCAGGCTGTGAACGAAAGTAACTTCAGGTGGGAATCAAATTTAATAGCGGTAGAAATAAAAGGAAACAACTTCCTTTTTTTTAAATCTTTTTTCATCTACCAAGCACCACAGAACAACACAACACAAAAACGTGACGCATACGATGACGAGAGCAGATGACTCACCCTCGAGCTGCAGGCTGGTAGAGAAAATAAACATCAGATGAATAAAGTCAAGTATAAGTGAGCCGTCACCTCAGCAGATGAAAGATTGCTGTTTGTGAAAGGATTAGTAATTGCTGAGACAGCTGCTGACACCGAACACACTCCTGATCCAGTCTGTGCAGCCGCTCGTTATGGGATATAAGCCTCCACCT
Source organism: Arrhamphus sclerolepis (assembly GCA_037176975.1). Classification (NCBI taxonomy): domain Eukaryota; kingdom Metazoa; phylum Chordata; class Actinopteri; order Beloniformes; family Hemiramphidae; genus Arrhamphus; species Arrhamphus sclerolepis. Next base: position 8,872,806 of record JBAMYA010000002.1, read on the forward strand.
GTCCTGACTGAAGATTCCTCGAAACACACCTTGAGGCGGATAAACTTTGATGACGCTTGCTTGCACCTACGTGCACCCTTCACCACAGCTCTGCTCTACATCTCCTTAAGAGCAAACTTTTTAACTTGGCTCAAATATTTTGGAAAAGCTCTTCCAAAAGGGGGATACCGTCAGATTACTGTCAAACACAGAAAAAGAAGACCGGGGAGATGGGAGCAATGATAATACTATTAACGATAATAATGATAATATGCACTTTATTCTGAACCACAAGAGTGGAAACAAAACTAAACAAAAGAGTGACATATATCAGTAAATCTCACCAAGGAAACAGCTTCGAAGCACTATAAATAGCATAAAAGTTTGTCTTTCTTGTTCTAGTTTTGTATTTCAGGCCTGCAACTCATTTAAAAAAGAAAAAATGGGATGATAAAGCTTTCGTAAAGCTGCCTTTCCTCCTAAAAACAGATGAAAATAATCACGAGGGGTTTCCGTTTATTGATCTGTCCCTCTGATCTTCATGCAAACAGATGCTAAAGTGGACTACAGGGGTCCGTTTCAGAAAGCGGGTTATGTGGAAACTCCAAGTATGCTGAATCGTAACTCAGGGAAACTCTCGAGTTTTTCCGTTTCACAAAGCGAGGTTACTGAACTCTGAGCCAGAGGGTTCTGTTGAACCGGTTTCAGAAACTCTGAGTCTGTTACCGTGGCAACTGACTCTCTGAACTAAACCTGGTCAGGTGCAGTTTTACTTCAACATCATTCTGTCTCCTCCCCTTCATGAAGCTGAAACGGGTTCAGCTCTGAGTTTAGTGTGAATGAGAACTCAGAATCTGAGAACTAAAACCCAGAATCTGTAACCAAGAAATCAAAATCTGCAGCTCATTGGCGGCTGAATGACTCAGCACTTTATATGTCGACGTCAGAGCACCAAACGTCAGCTGATGAAAGCAGCGTTGCCAACTTTAGCGAGTGTTGAGACCCCTCTAGAGACTACTATGAACCACTACAGATCTACACTGCAAAAACTGATTTCTAATAAAGTAAAAAATACTTGTTTTAAGACAAATGGTCCTGTTTTAAAAGCATATATCTCATTTAAGAATTCTAGCCAAGCATTTTTTTTCTTTACCCCATTGGCAGATTTTTTGCTTTTGCTTAATTTAAGACATTTTGACTAGATTTAAGAATACTGTAACCTACATTCCTACATCTAGTCAAAATGTCTCATATTGAGGAAAAAAGAAAAAAATCTGCTAATGGGGTAAGAAAAAATTTAACCCATTTGTCTTGAAACAAGTATTTTAATTTATTTTTTTTAATTTCTTAGAAATCAGTTTTTGCAGTGTATCGGCTGCCAGTTAACCTGCTAAATGCTCCGCGGGTATTTCTTTTCAGTGCCCCTTTTGTTGCCCACATCCCAGCATTTCTGACACCTGCTGCTGAATTCAAAATTAGGTCTTGTTTTTCATGAAAATGGAAAAAGGTGTGTCTTTTTTAGCCATTTATATGATTTCTATGTTCTGTTGTGAATAAAATATTAGTTTATGAGATTTGCAAATCATTGCACTCTGTTTTTATTTTCCCAGTGCCCCAAGTATTTTTTTGCAATTAGTGGTTATACACATTAGGGACAGGCGGCAGCACCCAGGACTATAAGTAAATTTACAAATTTCATGTCTCTGTCTCCAGAAGTCCAGCACCACCAGTGGACCGAACTTTGAAATGTTTTTGAAATGCTCACTTCACAGAAATGTCTCAAATAAGGAGGGAGAATTGTGTCATCCACTGACACCAAACATGGCGTCTGAACAGCTGAATTTGCAACAAACTGTCAGTCAGACCTTACCCAGGACCACGTCCGGTTGTCATGTCGACTGGACTCTGAAAAGGACGCTGAAAGGCTTTGATCCTCAATCTTTTTTTGCCGAAATATACTCAACCTTTTTTTTTAACCACTCTTTCTTCCAGAATAATTTTGTACAATTAGATTAGGCTCCAGTTGTTTCTTAAGATTGTTATGTAAGAAACAGACTTTTAAGAGGTCTGATGGAATAATGACTTAATCTCCAATAAAATGCTATTTCACATTCCTCTGTTGGGACCCGAGTGCAGCTGGTGTAACATCATAGCTCCAGGTGTGCACAGTTCTTTGTGCGTATGTAGCCCCTCCTGGACCACTGGGATGTCCACTCTGTGCTCGCTACCCACCCTCACACCAACCACCTACAGACCCCCTCCCCTCTGTCTCTCATCAGTCCTGTTATTAAAGTTAGCGTTGTGAACCGCGGTGTTTAACAGCAGGACATTCTTCCTTTTTAGTAAATAAACAGTCGGACACAAGCCGGCCAGTCGGCAGCCCACGTTGGCCCACAAAGACCTCGGGAGCACTGAGCTGCGTTCCCGTCAGCGAGGCCCAGGATGTGCAAGAAACACTGAATGGTCGCAGGGACACTTGTGAACAGACGAACCCGTCCTGTTTTTGTTGTTGTTTTGATTTGACACAATTATGTGCTGAAACAACATCTTATTTGCTGTCATTTGAAGTCATTACAAGCATGAAATCAGGCTGAGCTGGGACGGAAGCAAATGCAGATTGTGACTTTTTCAAAAATCTTTTTCGAAAAATGATTTTCATTCTCTGTTTATATTTAAGGATCATATTGCCTGTCATCACCTCTTGGCCGAGAGAAGGAAAATGTCCAATACGGACGGAGCCAACTGTTGCGCAATAGTTATGTGAGGGCATGTTTTATATTTATGTCATTTTGTTTTTCCAGTAAAGTCAGAGAACTCAGGAAATACAGAGACTGTTTGACTTTTGTTTATTTGCAGATTGCACAAATGCCAGATATTTCCTGATTTCTTTTTTCTTTTCATCAGCTCCATTTGCATTGCACCTGAACGTGGTACAGCAAAGTTTCTTATCTCTTTGTAATCTTCCCAATCTTTCTCCCAAAACCAGAAGGCATTCTGGCGTTGAGAATACCAAACCATTTCAGTTCTTTTGTTCCCTGCACTTCCTTTACACTTTATGCAGTTCAGTTCCTCCAGATTCCCTGTAATTGTTTAATGATATTATCCACCGTAGAAGGAGAAATATGCACCTCGCTTCCAGTTTTTCTTTGGGGGGAACAGTGCTTTGAAACATCTCAGTGGTTTTCTCACACGTTTTTTTTTGACAGAGTGGAAATGCTCTGCCCATTTTTGCTCCTCAAACATTTAGTCCTTTCATGGATCCTATTTTTATTTTTCTTTTCTTTTTTCGTCTCCCACCTTCTCAATAGGATTAAACTGCCTCCAAAGCAACTTTTCTTTGGAATGTGCTGCAAGTGAGAAATGTAAAAATTGATCTAAATTAAAAGAATTAAATGAAGGTGACAAATTGAGAAGGTGAAAAATGTGAGATCTTTTTGGGTCCGCAAGGGAACAAAAAGCGAAGTAAAAAAATCCCTGCATTATTTTATTTGCATTTCCCAGCAGGCCTAAGGAAACATTCTCTTCAGACTGGGACTGTTGGATAATTGAACTGAACTGAATAAATGAAGGTGAACATCATTACTTGGTTGCTAATGTGGTCAAGCTGAAAGTGTTTTAAGCTCACACCGGAGCCACTTTAAGGAATGAAGGAGTTATTTGGGAACAACAGAAAAGAACATTCTGATGGAGCTGTATGGATGCCGGGAGAAGGCGCTTAATTAATAGCAGCTGAATAAATATTTATAATAATTTAAAGTAAGGCGTCGGCCATTAGAAATGCAAAAGCACAAACTTAAAAGTGGATTTGGGAGAGCATCTGATTTGCTGCTTTTCATACAGTAATGCTTTGTGTGATGCGCATGACTTCAGAGCACCGATTGTTTTTGATGCTACAGTAAGCATCAAAAGCATGAAATGCTGTGTTAAACCACAGGGACGTAATTCATTTCTTCAGCCTTGGATTGATTTAAGAGCATCACCACAGAATTATCCATGGTGTTTCTGGAGCTGTTAACTCGGCAGATGGGTTTTCAAATGTTATATAAATTCAAGGCACTCTTTTGTTTTTCATACCCACGCTTTCATATGTCCATATTACATATTTATTTAACTTTTTTTTTTCTTCTGAAGCAGTGTGGGAAAAAAAAAAGAAAAAAGAATGAAAGTCACATTTCAGTTTGGAGAAGTAAGTGAGACTTTGCCAGCTTTTGAATAGCTTGGCACAAGCTTATGAATATCCCAAAATGTCAGTCAGTATAAAAATCCTCCTCAGGGATGGCGTACTGTCGGGACGAGCTTGTGTGATCTTTCAAGTCGGAGCTACCAGAGCTGGTGGAGCAGCGCTGAGCAGATCCAGCGGCAAATGTGGAAACCATTATGATGTTTTCTTTGATTATCACAAGTGGCAGGTGACAAGGTGAATAGCTTTTAATGAGGGAGCAGACAAACTCTTTAACACCACCAGGTGGCTGACAGCACCCAGAGGTCAAGCAGTTCCTGTCCCTGTTTAATCGCGTCTCTGGATCCGGAGGGAGGATCTATCATCTGAAAAGCCTGATCATGTTCTCTTTCCATCTCTCGCTCCATCAAATCACAACAACTGTCAAGATGTCCGCAGTAGATAAAGATCCTTAAAAAATGAGTTCCCTGTTTACGTTTTTGGCATTCCCAGCCTGGTTGTTCTTATCAGGAATGTAGCGTGGCTGAACGCAGCGGCAGAATTAGACTCACGCAAACGCACCTGGATTTATTAAACAGATGGCATCTGTGGACATGCACCCAGAAAAACACGGAGGAGACTGTTAATCTCTCCATCCCTTCTGGACACAAGGTGAAATCAACAATAAAGACATCTCTCCAGGAGATATGGAGCGTAGATGGTGTGTGAAACTGTACATGGACGATCCAGATGGTTTCGCTGTACAGAACGTGCTTCTGCCTTGTGTAAATGCTCCTGGATGGACTCATCACTCACTCAGCACCTTTTTAATGAGAGCAGGGATCATAAAACCCGGATCAAAACCTTTGAACAAGCCTTCAGCATCAATGCTGCATGTGTTTTTTTTTTCTGTCATAGCAAACCGAGGAAGGTTATGGTGGAGTGTGAGATAGCCTTCAACAACTTCCCACCACCACTTTGGTTTAGGAGTGGTGAACTCACATGTGTCAAGCCTGTTTTCTTTCTCCCGCTGAACTCACTCTTATTTTTTTTTTTTCCTCTTCATGTCTCAGCTCTTTTTCTGGCGGTGCAGCTCATGCTTGTCTGTATTTATGACTTCAACAGTGTCTATGCAGCACAGGACCTTTGAGTCGGGTCAACCTGAGACACATCCAGAGTGGGTCATGCTGTTGGCTGCTTGTATACATTAACCCAGAGTTCAACCAGGAGTGAGGTGGGGGAGGAGGGGGGGAGATGGTTATCTCTCAGATACACTGTAAATAGACAGTGAAAAGATGCAGCGTAAGTTGGTAGTCAGGTGTGTGTGTGGGCAACAGCGGCGAAATGGAAGCAGCTCTAGTGAAACGCAACATGCACAAATGGACAACAGGGCTCATAAATTACAACTTTTGACATAGTATGAGACATTTTAAAGACTTACTAGATTATGGATGATTGTGCTTTTAGTTAAAATAAGGCAGCGGAGCGGGCGTCTCAAAGAACGAACTCCTCACGTCTGCATCCATATACCGTACCAATTTTATTTATAGAGCACTTTAAACACCCGCAGGACCAAAGTGCTGTACACAATCACATAAAACAAATATGATCAATAATAAAATCAACAAGTGAAATAGAATATAAAATAGTAAAAAAAATCAAATAGAGTCCAACAAAGTCAACAGGGCCAAAGAAAAGAGATGGGTCTTAAGAAGGGATTTAAAATCAGAAAGTGAAGAGGCCTGTCTAATGTTCAAGGGAAGGTCCTTCCAAGGACAAAGCACGGTCCCCTCTGAGCTTGTGCTTTGTCTTTGATGCCCTCAGAAGCAACTGGTCAGCCGACCTGAGGGAACAGGAGGGCGTGTAGGGATGCAGCAGCTCGGACAGGTAAGGCGGGGAAAGGCCGGTAAGAGCTTTAAAAGCAAATAAAAGGATTTTAAAATGAATCCTAAAATGTACCCGGCAGCCAGTGAAGGGAGACTAAAATGGGTGAAATGGGGTCAAATTTGCGTGTACCTGTGAAGAGACGTGCAGCAGCGTTTTGTATGCTCTGAAGCTGGGAGATGCACGAATCATTGACTCTTTTATAAAGTGCATTACAGTAATCCAGCCTCGTAGTGCACCGCGTACTATCTGAGGTTTCTCTCCACTGATTTGAAGACAGCTATTTAGCATCAGTTTGAACCGCTGAACAAAACTGGAATGATTCCACGCCAGAATCACGCTGTCGGGCTGGATTTGAACACCGGCCGAGCGTGGGCAAACACCTCTGTGTAACTTTCTGCCTACGTCTAGCAGTATTGGGGGGAATGTTTTCAAGCTTGAAGAACTGAAGCCTCAGCTTTGCTGCTACAACAGTGTGAACACTTGTGCTGAATAAGTGCTAATGAGTGCACAGTGGTGGAGACACGACTGAATTTGCCAACAGGAACCCAAAACATTTTGTTTCTGCCAGAAGTGCTGCTGCTGCAGCGGCTGATCGCTGCGTAACCACACGGGCCAGATGGAGGCACAGATGGGCTAGCGAGGTAGAAGGAACCTTTTCTGAAATACGGAATGCTGCACATGTTGAAACTCTTTATCAGCCTTCCATCTGGTTTATGCATACTGAGCAAACATTTGTCTGCGTCTGCGTTTTTGTGGCGACGTGTGTATGAGTGGGCCTCCATGTTGGCTCACCTTGCACATGTGTTGTAATTCTCATGTGTGTGTTCCTCCTCAGACCATCCAGGAGCCCATCTCCTCTGTAGGGACTTCTTATCTGCATATTTGCTGCTCCACTCAAGCATCATAGTAAAATGAGTCCTTGGTGTGTTTTGGGAGCAGAGAGAGTATATCACAGATGTCCAGTCAGCTCGCGTTACACATGGAAGATCTCGGTTGAACATGTGGACAATCTATCAGGTCTACCATCTTTTTCCTCTCATTCACTTTCTGCCTGCATCCAAATTTTGTTCCCCCAACTCTCTTTTCCTGCCTTTTAGTACACATCTGGTCTTTCAGGGCAGTCAACGCGCATACAGTTGAGTTTGGACCGAAAGCTGAAGGTGATGAAGCATCAAATGTGCGCAAATGTGATCTAATGATTGTGCCCACTTAAACAAGCGTCTATTTGTGTTTCTCTGTCCCTGCTCCAGAATTACTGGCACAGTATCATATTTCACAAGTTGTAGCTTTGACACACATCAGGAAGAAGAGCGCTGCAGCTCCATCAAACACATGTGCACATTTTTATAGCCCTGTCACTCTTTTCCTTGCCGATATTACCTCTTAATGCACTTCTGGAGCTGAGGAGGGCCCTTTTTTTGGTTTTGTTTATTTACTTTGAGAGGTTTTTTTTTTCTCATGTCCATGTGGTTCTGATTGTGTGATTTGGAACAAAGACAAAGACTGGGATGAGTTGAGAGAGTTGAGAGCTGCGGGAGGGAGCGTCAGAGAGACTAATGTGTGCAATGTGGTTCTTATGAATGGAATTCAAGATATATGCGAGGTATAAAAGAGGAATCTAATATTCAAGTTTGGTTCACTGTCTTTCAGTCACTGTAAATAGCACCATGTCCTGTCTGTATAAGCAAAAATGGTATTACTGGAACATTATTGTGGCATATAGACCTGCCTGCTCAACCTCAGTCCCCATATGATTCCTTTCACATTCAAAACAAAGAGTTTGGCTTTTCAGACCACAGAGCTATGTATACGCAGCCATAACTGCCCCAACTGGCACTTAAATAGGCAGCCTATTTATAACACACAGCGGGCCAATAAGGAGACCTAAATTAAGCTGCTCATCATAAAACATGTTGTTGAGAGTCACAGCCAAACCACCAGAGCAAAGTACTTTTCTAACGTGGTTTTAATTTGAGAATTGGCTCAATGTATAATGTCATCATCCAAGAAAGGAAGAGGAAAAAAGCTGGCAGGAGCCAGGAGAAATCTGCGGCTGAACAAATTAGCGAGGACAATTAAATATTCGGATTGCGTGAGGCAACAAGATGGGAGGTAGACTTTCTGTTGCTGTTTTTTCTCTCTTTTTCCCCCAAACTGCGCTCTCCACAAGAGCTGATTTATAGGATGTTTTAACTGACGAACACCAGCCTAACACCTGCAAACTGATCGAATGCAGGGATACTTGCAGTGCTCCAAAATGATCTATTATTCACTGCTTTCACTGTCTACATCTCATTTGGTGCTCGCTGCTGCTGCTTTGATGTAGCTGTGAGCGCTGATTTGTCACGGCTGAGTGACGGCTGTGTGCCTGTGAACCTCCCCTCATCCATTTTGCTCTGCTCATCTTAACTTCTCTATGAACTTACAGCAAAATGCTAAAAGCCCCCCTCCTCCCATGTCTTAATGTAACACAATAGAAAAAAGAGAAAGAAAACTTGGCCTCTCAGCCCTGATAATGTTGGGTTTTATCTGATGTATTTGACATGCACATGAAGTTTTACAGCATCTTCCTTATTGCTGCCAGTCTTTCTGAGCCAGCATCCTCCCCTTAAAAGCCCAGCCACTGTAGGTTGCAGAAAATCATCCGTAATATCTTTTTATTGTAATTTTTTTTTTCTGAAGAGGATTTCTGGCTTTTTGAACTCCATTTTGCCTGAAACATTTAGGAAACAGGGATCCTGCTGAGCCTTTTTAACAAGCAGATGTCCTGGAGACATCTTTGTAGGCAAAAGAATGTTCTGGTGATTTATTTGAGGCAGATGTTTGATCTAATCAGGCAGATGTGACAATTTGTTTTTCAGGGACAGCAATTAATCTGCTCAGCAAATGTTATTTGGTCTAATCGTGCCAGAACTTTTGAAATCAGCGTATCTTTGTTTGCTCCTTCATTGGAAAGATGGACAGTAAATGGACCATGAGTTCCAAGATACTTTTCTGTCCAGATATATCTGCATATATGGACTGGTTTGTCGTGCACCTTTCATGTGTGCATGTGTTTGTGGGCAGTGGAGGTGACACAAATGGCATTTTTGTATCTCTTCTTAAGTGGGCTGAGGGATCAATTGCAGGAGGTTGGTGGGGTTGGAAGGTGTGTTTCAAGCAAAAAAAAAAAAAAGTCCAGATAAGATCTGAATGGAGTGCAGCTGGAAACCTTTCAGACGTGACCCCTTTTTCTGCCTCTCTCACATTCCTTTAAACTCCTCACTGCCCTGTTTCTTCCCAGTCCTCTCCACTTCCCCCTATCTTACGCCCCAGCATCTCTTCCCTGCATTTCGTCATTCCCCAACTCCCGCCTAGTGTCTCAGCCTATTACTCCTTTCATTATCTTTATTTTTCAAACAACATCCTCTTGTTTGGAGTTTCCTTAGATCATTTTTTTCTCCCCCTCTGTGGTGTCTCCCCTCTTGTTCTTCCCTTTACATGCCTCTTCTGCGTCTTCTCTGCCCCCCACCCCCCAGCAGGGCCTGGGTAAAGTGGGGTCAACATTCAACATGTAATGCGGTGCCTTTCCTTTTCTTTCCTGCGCCACTTCTCCTGGGGCTACGTTTATGAATACTGGCCTATCATCTTTAATGTTTTCCCTTGGGCCATGTACTACACATGACAGTAGAACCAGCAGTGCAAAGGAAGGCATGTAGGCTTTTCTTATTAAATTTACATGTGTGTGTTTGCTTCTTTAACAGGATTAAGATAAAGCGGAGCTGCGGTGCTTTTTGTTTTATTTATTTAATGTCACACAACAAAGATGTTAGGGCTTACGCCATGTATTAGGAGTGCATCATAACTGGATTTCTTCTTTCAGCAGAAAAAAATGTTTTATTTCCTATTAGAATGAAAACTTGGAAGGAAGATGAGGGCATGGGACGTGAAATCTGAAACCCTGTCAGTCTGTTTATTAGGAATGATTGTCATATATATTTAGTCCAGTTTGAATGGTGTCACAAAGGCAGCTGTTGTTGCCAGCTCGCTTCTATTTAGGCCATGTGTTGGTCTCTGCTGTCATTTCAACCAGACCCATTTCTGTAAATAGTCTACGGTGCTGACAGGCTGTTGGGGCAGATCGTCTGTGATTCACACAACCTAGACTTCAGGGATCAAATAACCCAAGTTAACTGAACTCATGCTCTCGCGCTCAGCTTTAGATATTTTCTGCTAGCCACCAAACAGCGTCATTAGTGTCTAGCCATTATCTATAACCTCCAACCCCCTTGACCCTTTAGTTACGGCAGAGCCTGTAATCCTCCACCAGCAAGCTTCGAACCCTAAGCAAATTTGTTGTGCTCAACGGGATCCACTACGTCACCTACGCCATTTCTCCCCCTCTTCCAACAGCTCAGTCTTGCACATTCTCACGTTCCCAGTGGGGATCAGACCACCATCACCAACACCATAGCACAGGTGGAGAGGACTGGTGGGCTGAGTGGGTGCTGTAATATTATGAAAATACATAATTTATAAACATTTAAAGCTTCAAATGTATCACAAATGCTTAAATAAAGGTCAAAAAGTGTGACTGCATGGGGTGCAAGTGGCTTTGTATGTGTCAGGAAAACAAAAGTAATGTTTACCGGATGTACTTTTTTGAGGTCCATAAGTATTTGGATAATGACATTGAGTTTTATTTTTGCCTTTATACACCACCACAGTTGATTTAAAAAAAATAAAATAAAATCAAGATGTGATCAAAGTGTAGACTTTCAACATTAATATAATGGGTTTCACAAAAATATTGCCCTTGTCACTAAGGACTTAAAGCCCTTTTAACCAAAGCACCTCTGTTTACAGAAACTCAAAAACATTTAGATAATTGACTGAAAAGAAGATAAGAGTCCATAATTACTACAAAAGACCTGCGACCTCATTTATAAACATTCTGTATGAACAAAACTGGGCCTGAGAGAGGCACACGTCCCTTCCCATGCAAAGATTGAGCAATTAAAAAAAACTGAGAGGAGACAACAGAGAATGTGAACACCTTTACACAAATCTTTTACGTTGCGTACAAACATTTTTGAGATGCGGCAAAATGGCGACAGATGCATTAATTGTGAAAGATGTTCAGCAATCCGTCTAATCACTGAGTAAATAAACAGTTCAGAGGCACTAGAGCATAACGTTGCATATTCATTGGCACTAATGGTTGAGGATGGAGAGAGTTTTAGGGACTACCAAGATTTCCTGACGGTCCCGATGACTGACGAGTAGATCAGTGCTCTTTGATCTATGTGCTGAACTGGGTCCAGTGTTAAACAGACCGACATGACAGAACCTCGCCATCCTGAGGCTTGTTGACTGCTCTCAGGTTTCTGGCAAAAATAAAACCTGCTCTTTCCAACAAGAATTAACCGAAAGGTATGTGTTTGATATGATTAACAATATTGTAAATTGGATGGCATTTTTAACATGAGCAGTCAGCAAATCCAGTTTCCTTACAGTGTGGAAGAACAACAACATCAAAAGACAACTTACAGCAATGTTCAGTTTCATAAATGTAATCGCTGCAGGTGACTGTAGTCTCTATGCTACAAGGGCTCTGAGTGAAGATGAATTTGACCACATGAACTGTAAAAATGTGCGATGTACAAGTTGTGAGTCAAACGTGGTTCTGACAAATCTAGTGGCAGTGGCCTGACTACACACAGAAGCAAGGCAAGGCAAGTTTATTTTTATAGCGCATTTCATACACAAAGGCGACTCAAAGTGCCTTATAAGGCATTTAGATGAAATAAATTAATTTAAAAGGAGAAAAAAAAGAGAACACACAGGCAGGCGCATGATTTACATGCAGAAAATATTGACAAAGTCACTTGTATTGACTATTTGTGGTAGAATGTGGCTGTGTTGAGGGCGGAATATGCAGCGAATCCACCTTCTCTCCTTAAAATCATTTCCACATGTGAATCAGGGGAATGAGTTGTCAAGGAAACAAACTGATCTTGCAGTGTGACATATTATAAAATGGTCTTAATCTTAATCTCCAATAGGTGGTCACCACATGGGCTAAATTCTCATCTGATCTGCTGCCCCTGTAAAGATTGTATCTTTAAGGTAGATTAAGAGTGGATACTGCACCAAGAAAAACACATTTCAAGAGCTCGCAGTTTTGCACATCTGCCATGAAGCATAACTGGACCATGACTGGCATGTGCTATCTGTCTTTGGCCAGTCTGAATCCGTGGTTATCTGAAATCTGTGTCTTAGATACACCTAGGTATCACTATCTGGCTTTAAATCAGACAAAACTTTTCATGTTTTAGGTTTGTTAGGATCACCAAAATTATTTCTATTTGTTCAAAGCCAAAATAATGAGAGAGAGTCAGATATTTCCATACATTTCCTTAGAATACTACCAATACTAAGGAAATGTATGGTAGTATCACCTTTAAAGTGTACAACTAGAATTTTGGTCCATTTGTCCTGACAGAACTGGTGGAACTGAATCAGGTTTGTTGCCTTTTCAGCTCTAGTTTCTGGCTGATGTCTTGAGATGCTGCTTCAATATTTCCACGTAAAGTTCTTTCCATCTTTTTTGTGAAGTGCACCAGTGCATACTGCAGCAAAACACCCCCACAACATGATGCTTCCACACCTATAATTTACAGTTGGGATGGTGTTCTCAGGCTTTCAAGCTTTCTCAGTTCTCCTCCAAATGTAATGATGGTCATTATGGCCAAACAGTTCAATTTAAGTTTCACCAGACCACAGGACATGTCGCCAAGAATTAAGGTTTTTGTCTCTGTGTGCATTTGCAAACTGTAATCTGGCTTTTTTTTAAATGTTGCTTTTGGAATAATGACTTCTTCCTCTTCCTTCCCTCCACTGTGGATAATGACACTCTCTTACCAGCTCCAGCCAGCATTTTGGCAATGGTGTCTTGCTTTTGTTCTGGGGTTGATACGCACACTTCGCACAAAAGCGCGTTCATCTCTGGGACACAGAACCCATCTCCTTCCTGAGCTGTGTGACAGCTGGCATTTGGTGATTGTACCCAAGGACGAACCAGACATGCTGGTTGGCTGATTTATATCGATTTTCCCACAATGTCACAGAAGGAGGTAGCGTGTTTACGGAGTGCCCTGAAATACATCCCCGGGTGTGATGTTGTCACGTAATCTATCAGAAACTTCCAAAGCCGTGACATCATCATGTGAGCTTTTCCAAGCTGTTTAAAGACAAAGTAATCTAAGTGTATGTGAACGACCCCTCTTATTGTTCTGACATTTAGCTTATAGAAATTATTTTGGTAGTCATAACTGACCTAAAACTGGAAAAGTTGGATCTCATTTAATGTCAAAGGTTTTGTGTCTTTTTATATAATGTATGTAGAATTCTGGTTTCAACTTTATATCATTGCAACAAAAAAGGCTTTGACATTTGTCAGCATCATTTGTTTAATTGTTTGGCTGCAGGAAAACAGAGCAACTTGATAAGTTATTTGTGTTTCATTCCGGTTATTAGCTATGGAAGAGTATCAGGGCCACTGAAGAAAAAAATTAGAATTCTGAGAAAAAAGTCAGAATTCTGACTTTAATCTCAGAATTCTGGAGGGGAAAAAGTCAGAATTCAGAATTCTGAAAATAAAGTCGGAATTCTACTTTTCTTTCTTCAGTGGCCCTTTCTGTAATTATCTTTACAACTACAAATAGTTGAGTTGTTGTCGTCTTCTTGAAGCAGGTGAAACAACTTTTTTCTAATCACATGCAATCTGACATCATTAAAGAGGAGTCAGGACGAAAGGAGAGCATCAGAAGAAGCAGAACGTTGTGTCTGGTGGGCTTTATAACAGGTTGGACCCGCTTGTTTAAGGGGGTCAATTGGACTTTTCATGAAAAAAAAAAAAAACACAGATCAAATGACTTGGCTGACATTGTCTGTTCATCTGTCTGTCAGTCTCTTGGTCTGCTGGAATGTTTAGAGGTCTGCCAACTGTCAGTCATCATTCCCTTAGTCTCCCCACAAGTACACACACAAACACACACACATCGCTGCAGGCTCTGATAGCGCTCTCAGCTGTAGCTCATGTTGAGGTTGGAGACGTTGCAGCTGAGCTGAATTAGATGAGCTGTTTTTGGACAAATGTAACACAAAACAAAAGGAGCCTGAGGAACACGTCTAACCTGGTTATAGAAAGCACTCACCATGCTGCAGCGCAGGGGCCAGTGTAAGCAGGTATATGGATGCAGCATCAATACCTATACTTACAAATAGATGCACAGCTGTGTAGCTGCGTTATATCTACACATGCACATCTTGCTTGCAATCTAACAACTCATGGAAGACCATACTGAAAGCAATATAAGCATCTTTATGAGACAAATGTCTGTTTGCTTTTCTTGGCAGGCATTATTTATTCCTCTATTTATTCCTGTCTTCCACACAACTCTTCTTTGATAGCTTGCATGTGATTGACATGCATGGAAAACAGCCTTCTTCATGCGTAGCAAGTCCAACACGTGCTCGAGTCTCCTGCTGGTTGTGATTGCATGTGGTATTTGACTCTTTACTTGTATACAGTAAGTTGCATTTGTGCTTTGTGAAGTGGTATTGTGGTAACACTGTACGGATTTAGGTTAGACAGGCTAAACTGATATCTTATTCAAAGTGGGAGGAAAAAAATGCCAGTGTGAATAAAATCCTGTTTTTCATTTACATTTCATTCAAACACTTACAAACATGTGAGCATATTTAAGGTACTCTGATGCCCCTGTCTCCAATTAGATGTATTTTACACATGCAGCCCATGTGTGCACGATATGACGCTGCTTTTGCCTATTGAAGCACGCTTGCTCACACACGGCAGACAGCTCCGGGAAAGCATCAGTAACATACGCTTTCAACAAAAGAACCTGCATCTGGCTGTCATAATGAACAACAGTGCCTTCTCTAGCAAGAATAAAAGACATTTACAAAATCCTTTTGAATATCTGAAAGAGAGGGGCACATTATTTTTTGTGAAGTGAGAACTAGAGTTAGAGGAGTCAGAGAAAAACATAAAATAGCTATAAATTTTGTGACTTTTGATGATGGCAAATGTAAGCATTGTACACCAAGCTAATATTTTGAAAATGACATAGCTCATGAGTCACTTTCAGACCAGCAGGATGCTGAGATGTGTGTATTTCACTTTCCTAAGACTTGCTTTGTGTGGAAACAGAAGATTCTTTTGTGATGCAGTGACAAAACATAAAGCTGCAATTACACAGTTTTGGCACATAAACATTTTATTTACACTTTCTTTAAAGTAAAAGTTTACATGCATGCTAAGTTGACTGTGATATAACATAAATTCCATGTGATGATCTTTTGGATGCTCTGATATATTACATCATTTGAGTCAACTGGATGGACAACTGTGGATCAGGACACAAGGAAAATAATCACAGACCTTAAACTTTTAGATGTCAAAGGACCCACTTTTATTGGTTCAAACAAAAAAAAAATACAGGTATAGTATAAAGTATAATTAGCATGAGATCGCAAAGTCATCACATGGCTCAGGAAGGTGACAACGTCTGAGATGAACTTGCTTTGGGGCAAACAGAGCAACAAAAAAGAGCTTATAAAGATGCTGGCTGCAACTGGTAAGACAGTATCATTATCCACAGGAACCTGACCTGACCTGAAAGGCCACAGAGCAAGAAAAAGCCGCTGCTCCAAAACCACCATAAAAACACCAGGTTGCAGCTGCACATGGGTAGAGAGATCTTAAAGTTTTTGGAGGCGTGTCCTGTGGTCTGTTGAGACTAATAATGAACTATTTGCTCATAATGATCCTTGTTATGTCTGGAAGAAAAAGGGGGACGCTTGTCAGCCTCAGAAAACCATCCCAACTGTGAAGCATGGGGGCGGCGAAGGAGGAAGTGGAGCACTTCACAAGTGGCACCAAGAAGAAAGAATATTATGTGGGTATATTGAAGCACCATCTCAGACAGAAAAGCTTGGACGTAGATGGATCTTTCAAATGTCAGTGACTCCGGGTGTACCTCCATATTATTTGGAAGGTGGCATGACAAAACCCTGACCCTGGTTCTATAGAAACTCTGAGTGAGACCCTGAGAACACGAATCAAAAGTCCCAAAAACTTGAGTCTTGACTTCACCAGTTCAGTCGGAGAAAATGGGCCAAATTATCAACCAAGTGTGTGTGAATTTCTAAACTGAAATAAAGTAGCAAAAAACATTTCACAAACAAGGAAAGAATAAAATTTTAAAAAGATCCTGAATCCAAACTGATCTACAACAGGAAACGTTTCCTCACATTTACTGTCAGACATCCAAAAAAAAAAAAAAAACAACTTCTGGTTTTCTGCCCAGGTGGAATAATAGTCTGGGATTATTGTCATTACTATAATTGAATTAATAAGAGCTGCAGAAGTTAAGTTACATAGCTCTGTTGTATTGTGGATGAATTGTTACTCTAACAATAATACAAAACTGCATTCACCTTTTTCCCTTCTGAGCATCTGTTTTTTATTAAAGAAAACTGGATATCATGTCTCCAAACAAATCTAAACAAAAAAAAAATCATGGGCTTTATGCTGAAGGTTAAATGTGACTCAAACTAAATCCCACTTGAAGAGCCAGAGTCTTACTTCAACCCCACTTCTTATTGGTTTCTCAGTTGCCAGTTTTGACTCAGTTAGACAGGGTGGGATTCAGCTAAACCACTTTTGTCACTTTCAATGGACAGCATCTCGGTTATTATTTGACATTCGCTCTGGTCCTTTTGGGCGGTGATTCAGTCAAGATGTTCAGCTGCAGAGGGCTGTACCGGTGCAATACGGCTGTAATTCAGCGGCTGGTGCTTTACTTGACACCCAAACACCTACAAATCCAGAAGGTTGGCATCTCTTTATGTCAGTTTGGGATCTTTACGTTTCTCTTGTTCTCCCTTGTCTGCACCAAGAAGCTGTACAGATGTTAAGACCATTTGCTGCCTCGCCTATGCTATAGACGGGGCTGTAAAAGGGGACTGTAAAAGTTCCAGTGCACTGTAGAACATGATCCTCAACGAGCTGTTAACCATCAGCTGACCTGGGCTGATCTTTCCCTCCACTCCTCTTTCCAGCTTTCCTCCCTCTTCACTTCCTTTCCTCTTGTTCTCGTCCTCGCCATTCATATCTTCGGGCCATCATAGCTTTTAAATGAATATTTTATGTTTTTTTTCCCCCCCACAGCCCTTCAATCCTCTTTTGTCTGTTACCGAGTGAGCGTGCTTCAGTTCAAAAGGCATTTCAAAAGCACTTACGATGAAAAGATGCTCAGAATATTTGAAGATGGTTGTTGCAAGTTCGCATGGAGCTCGTATTTCACCACGAAAAATAACAGTGTGGGCAAAGTTGGACTGAATTTATGAAATAAAGCGAACGCTGATATCTGAAGCCACGTAGGAATCAGTTGCTTCACATACAGCTTCTCGTTGGCATCCTGTCTGTTGACATTTGAAACGTCATAAATAATAATAAAATAATGATAACACAGTATTTGGACAGCACATCGTGATAGAACAACAGTTGGACCGGTGAGTCTGCTGGCGAGATCCTCTGCTTGCACAGAAGACGAGTGTAGAATTTCATGAGTCAGAGTTGCTGTTTTTTTGTTTGTTTATTTTATACACCACTACAGAGGTTTTGCAAAACATATGGTATTTACCATTTAAGGAATTACAGTGATTCTAAGCAAAAGTGCCTCTTCTCAATATTATTTGGACAATTTACTGAAAATATTTTAATTGGTCCATTTGCTCATTACTTTAGGACAAAAGAATAAGATAAAAGGTCTGGAATTTATATGTATATATGTATATATATGATATAAATTCCATGGTATAAATGGCAGGGTATAACCTCTGATATATTTCAGACACCCCTCTCCTCCAAAAACCTCTTATAAAACCTCTGGATCTCCTCTGAGGCAACTCAATACCTGAATAAAAGTGAAAAAGAAAGGAGAAAATCATTTGGCTGAATAAAAAATCTATTTGAGAGAGCCAAATTAACAGTCTTGTACCTTCTTGAAAAAAAAGAAAGAAAGAAAGCAATGGTGAGAACAACAATTTCAAAAGGCCACAAAAGACAAGTAAAGTGGATGATCCCAGAATCCTTTGCTTCACAACATCAAAAGAAATCAAGAACACTCTCGAGAAAGGAAGGAAGACATATATCATCATCTACAATCAAGAGATGCTTCCGTGAACGTAAACACAGAGGGCTTACAACAAGGTGCAAACCACGAACAGGAGAGCAAGATTACACTTTACCAGAAAACATCCGAAAAAAAAAGGCTTCCGTGTTCAGGAATCTGATTCTTTGGACGAATTAAACCAAGACAAACTTGTATCAGAATGACAGGAAGTGAAAAGTATGAAGAAGGAAAAGAGCAGCTCGTGATCCAAAGCATCGCACCTCATGCGTCATAGATGAGGCAGTGTTATGGTATGGGTACGTGATGGCTGGCAGAAGTAGCCAGATGAATTCTGAGGCATGCAGGGCTACAATATCTGCTAATATTCAGCCAAATGCTACAAAACGGATAGAAAGACGGATGCAGATGGCTATTGACCCTAAATATAGTGCAAAAGTAACTTACAAAAACAAAGAAATGGAATATTCTTCAATGACTAAGTCAGTCGGCTGATCTCAACCCAACAGAGCATGCTCGTTTCAGCTAAAATTGGTCCTGACTGAAACCTCCTTGATAATTAGATATTTTAAAAAAGTAGATATTTAAAAAAAATTATAGCAAATATTTGAATAGAAACATAATTCTATCTAGCAATTATGTCTAATCAAAGCCAGCTGAAAAGAGAGATGTTGATGTTTTTGAGTATTTGTGGCAGTGCTGAATTAAATTCAGTCATCCTTTTCATGAAAAATGAAAACCCAGGTGCATTTAAATGAAATCTAAGAATTATTATTTAAGGAACTGGACTCGCTCTTTCTTCACTCACTTAACCATCCGCTAACGCAGGCACATCATAACATGCTAGCAAGCGTCTCTTTTTCCACTCATTTCCTCTGTGGCTCTCATGGTGTTACTCCCCAGAGTATTTTGTGTCCACAAATGCCCAGAGCATAAGCTCTCTTTCTCCGCATATAGCCCACATGTGTCACTAGAGACATGCATGTCAGCTTACAACCACGCTAAGTAGATCCTCTCCAAATTCCTCTGATAGTTTTTAATGAAGCCTCTTGCTGTATAGGGATCAGAGCAGCGGCGTTAAATTTAGGCTTTCGATAACCTCACCATGTGCTCTGCCATTGTCCCAAAGGGCACAAATGTGATGAGCAGCCTTTACAAAGTTAGCGCCCTGATGATGAAGTCCAAAGACTGGACATGAGCATCACCTCAGCTGAGAGACACATACGTGTACAGATGTATAGATAGATGTGGCGATAGACTGTCGGAGGTGTGAAATGAAAGCACCTGGTCCAGGGAATTGTGAGGTTGTAATCCCTGACAGGTGTGGAGGATGGATGGCATGGTTGGAGCATTCATAAGGCACAGATAAAGACAGAAGACAGGAAGGAGCTGAAAGGGCAAATCACACATCAACACTTAACCAATCCCGCTTCCTGCTGTGCATCTGTGTTACAGGGAGCAGGAAACATGTGAGCTTATGCTTTAAAGATCAGTGCACATTTGTTGACCAAGTACCCTCTGGAGATCTCTTTATGTTCTGTTCTGAAATGATTTCTTGTTCAGAAATGTTTTCTGCAGCGTTCGGACGATCTTAATTCATCCAGTATTTTCTCAGGTCCATAAATGATGCCGAGTCACAGGAAAGTGAAAGTACGCGCTCTTTCATTTCTGAACTTCCACATGTCAGATCATAATGGAAAATATTTATCATCTTTACCAGGCCATCAAATGAGAAAATAAAACCTCAGATGAAACACTAACATGTGACATATTGCACTGTGTCATTATTTATGCAACTAACACAAAAACAGAAGCAGTGTGTGACTAACCAAGACCTCAGAGAGCACGTAGCAACCGTGTTGTTAATCAAATGCACTTTTTCAGCTGATCATCAGCAACAAAGGACTCCTCTACGAAGTGGAGCGATGTGGAAGTTTGCAGATCTCAAGCATTTGGGAGAAGGTTTAAGATAATGCAAAGGAGGAAAGACATCAGCAATGATTTTAGAGAAGCAACTGTCAGTGCCCATCAGTCTGAAAAGGATTATAACAGTTTGTATTTCAGAACTGAGCAGAGCAGCGTTGCCTTTTTTTTCAGGCTCTTCTCTGACTCCTTTTAAAAAGATCAGTCGGTAAGAATGCCCAAAATGCACATGTACAGAAGTTTTTTTTTTAATCAAAATGTTTTAAATGGACCCCCCAAAAAACTGCAATATGTTAACAGGAAAAAAAAAATCCTGACTATTTTAGCCTGTGGAGTCTGAAAGAAAACCACAGGATGGTTTTGTTAACAATTGTGGTAAACATGAGTTTGATTTCATTGCCAGTTTATTTGAAAGAACAAGACGAGTATCCACAGCACTAATCACTCCTCTGATTCCTACATTCTCATCAAATGTTGCTCATTTTCTTTTTAATCTATTTGTGATAACTTGGTTAAGTTCTGTGCCTGACAAAACCCCGCAGGGCACCACCAACGTTTGCTGCTCTTTAGAAACCGCAGACATGGAATCAGTTTGAAACCTTTTTCTCCACGATGGAAGTGAATATAATGTCATCGTCAAAATAGGTTCATGAAGTCTTTGATCACAGACACATGATTTAAACTAGAGTCCCAGCTTAACACCCCGTCATTTGATGCGGTTGCACTGTTAGCCGTCAGCACGTTAAGATCCTCTATGAGCTTTGAGCTAATTTGAGTAAATGAGAAGGGATGAAGAAATACATTTAAAAAAGAATTATATTAAACTGGGTGACATCGAAATGGTGTGTTGGGGGTTTTGAGCAGAATGATATCATGGAGGAAAGACGTCAGCAGTGATCTTTGAGGAGCAGTTGTTGTTACCCATCAGTCTAGGAAAAGTTATGACATCTCCAAACAATTTGGAGGCCATCATTCTACAATGAGAAAGATTATTCACATCTGGAAAATGTTCAAGACGGTAGTCGAGCCTTCCTCTGTACAGACACACTTCAAGAAGCCCAAGAATTGCATCCCAGACTCTGCAGGCCTCACTTTACACAGAAAATGTTAAAGTTCATGTGAGTGCAATTAGAAAGAACTGCACAAGTATGTCTTGTGCCCTGTGTGTTAAATATGATACAACACATATGCTATATAGATCATATACACGTATAATATAAAATATATATAAACAGATTTTTGTCCAATTAACACTTTGAATTACAAATTCAAAGCTGAAATTGTCCACCTGTTATTTCACGTTAGGCTTCTCAAGATTACGAACTGGTGAAACCAGATGACTTTTTTATGATGTCTTAATACATAAAAGCTTAGGCTTGAAATAGAGTCTGCTTTTATTTTTACATGGCTGCATTTGACTTATATCAACAAGAGCTTTACCTGTCAAGCCAGAAGAAGATAAAATAGTCTATATTTCAGAGCTGAGCAGAAGAAAATCACGTTCCTGACAGAATCTCATTTTATTAAGACCAGTGGACTAAAATGTCCTGAATACACATTTAGGTGCAAATTGTATTCAATTTCCAGATAAAATACATGATAATACAACAAAAAACAACAACAACAAAAAAACAATTCCTTTATGTTAGTAAGTTAGTAGAGTTCCATAAATGATTATTAAGAAAAGAAAAAAACTAAAAACATCAACCAATAAACATTGGGATAGTTAATAGTCTGATTCATATTTTCCTAAATATATACTTTTACTTCATTTACTTCTTTATTTCTTTGTAACTTATATTTTATAAGGTTATATTTAAGTTTGTGGTTTATTGTATTTTATTTGAGCATTCATTGATCAATCAAGACTGTACTTTAGCTAAAAATCAAACACTGTACAGATATTGGACAACACTAAGTACCTCCTTACTGCTTCCATGGGATTTTAGATGGTAAGTTGCATTTAGGTGCTGCTAATCATAAGTCCTTAATAAGCTGACTATTAGCAGGTGTGCAGACTTCTAAAGGAGCAGATGTTTAAGCAGTTTGCTGATCTGGGAGCATTCAGGTAAGTGAGGCCATCTGTCCAGTAGCCAAAAGTCGAAATTGAGCAACAGGACAGTGATGTGAAGCACGGCAGCAAATCTACATCAGAATGGCTGAAAACTAAAAGAATTAGAGAAATGGTTTAGCCAAAGCCCAGGCGTACTAAGTACTGAAGTATTGTTAAAGAATAATGCAGTAAAAAAAAAGAAAAAGAAAAAAGTTGTTTTTTTTTTGTGTGTGTGAGGCAGTATTTTCCTAATACTACACCAACTATGATCAGAGGATTTTTGTTTTTGCATGTTTTTACACCAAAAGCAGAGCATAAAAAGATGGAGTATTAACTTTTGAACATGACTGCATCTGTGTGTTTGGTGCAGCGAATCTCGCCAATCTTCATAGAGTGACGCAGGCCAGGATGCTCGGCACCACTGGGAATGTTGGGAATCCTGGATGCCCTTTCTCAACGACCTGTGTGTGTTTGTGTGAGATAAGTGGGGAAATTCAAGGAGTAAGCAAGTGTCCTTTGAGGGGGCGTATTAAGTCTTCCTTTTTTTAGAGACTTAAGTGGTGCGCTACACTTAATAACAGCCGAGCTAAATTAACTAATACATTTTCCAAGCCTGTTGTTGTAAATAGACTTTTCATCATATGGAGCTTTTTTCATTTACGAGGCACGCAACCTCTTGTGCATGGGGCTTAAAAGAAAACTAATTTCCGTTAACATTGCAATTCTCACTCTATATTTGGCTGTTTGGTCTCTGAGCAATCTAATTGAAAAATATTTCAGGAAATCAAGATCACCATGAGTCTGAGGTATGAGAACAGATGTTTATACTCTAATTAAGGCTGATATTTATTTCCCTGGTATTTTTTATTCCCCTTAGTAAAGTTTTTCTAACCTTTGTAGTTGCAAAGTTAAACAAAGTTCAAAGCAGTCTGAGACTGCAAGTAGACTACTCCATTCTTCTCTATAGGAGCTGTGTTGTGGTAATTTGCCTCTATGATGGGTCTATCTGTTATTTATATCCCTTGCATGGTGGATTCAGACCTTGTGTTTAGCATCTGTCATGCTCTTATCAGAGCTGTTGGGGGCAAGGCTTCCTGATTGACTGACCTCTCCTGCTAAGTTGATGCCCCCGATCTGTTAAGCAGACAAGCCAGAAAAAGACAATTTTACTGTCAGAAGTACAGAAAAGACCACAGCGGAGTTGTTGCTTGCAACAGGGCATAGATCAAGTTTGTGACTGCTGGATTAGTGAAGGCCATGTTTGGAGGAGAGTGGGAATGCTCTGGCCCGTTGTTGTCCTGCTGCTCCGATGATCGTGGTGTCAGGTTAGCTGTGAGTCCGAGTTACTAGCATTCCCACGGTCCCCTCCCTAAAAACTCCCTACTCCATACAAGTACTAGGACAAGATCATTAGCTCAGCAGGCTTTTTTTCTTCTTCTTTTTCACTTGCATGCTAATCCTTTTTATCCTTTTGTCTGAATTAATGCTCATCAGCTGTCAGTGGGTATAAGATGGGGCGGACACAGTCACCTTTTTCTTGAGAAATCCATACCTGGACTGCAGTCTGGGTTAGAGCTAGGTCTCTCAAAGGCATTAAAAAAAAAAAAAAAAAAAGTACAACATATTTTAGGTTGTTTGATCTGCTCTCACAACAAACTTGCATGTAGCTGTAGCTTTAAACATGCAAATATGCGTGAGCAGACACACTCACAAGCTATTCTTGTCTAAACCACTCCTCTGAAAAAGTGGCGAGCTGGTTATGTTACACTGGGAAGGGCCATGGAGGATTTGGAGGGCAGATTTAAAGCTGGATAACCTTACAGGCCTTTAAATGTCACTGTCATTGTTGCTGGCTCTGGTGTGTTGCTGATTGCACAACTTGTAATAAACCAAAACCTTCCCATTATGGGAATATTTGTTCTGGTTAGGTGGAATGTGGGCTCAGTCTGTGTGTGGCCAAGCATTGCCGGCTTGTGATGTGGATCTAATTGCTTAACTTCCCTCGGGGAGAGAAATGTCGCCATGCTTCACTCAGCCTCCACACACTCTGACCCTCGGGGCTGCTTGGATTGGACAGCTATGAGCAATTTTAGTAACTCTTTAAAATGGTTGCAAGGGACTGCAAATAGCCAGCGCAACAAAGCCATACTGTGGAGGAGCAGCCGAAGGTGGAGGGTGCTCCCGCCCATCTGTCATTCACTGTAAACCTCCGATATTTGTTCTCAACAGTTTGTTCAGTATCTGCAAAGGCCAATCGGGACACTAATGAGACTTTTTAAAGAGAAGAGAGGGAAGGAGAGTCGAGAAAATGAGAGGCCTCCGCCTTATCTCCTTAGGAACTGATGTGTAGTTTGTGGTAATAGTTTGCTTCCTCTCCAATTAAATTCAAAGCAGTCAGTAACTTTACACTGACCTGATAATGTCAGCTCCATTATCATAACAACAAGCACCATACGGATGTCAATCCCAAAGCAAGCAATGCTTATTATACGAAAAATCAGGCCTGTTTTAAAATGCACTTAGCTCAAGTCTTTCTGCTTTTTGCATGTATGCTTATGTTGAATACACTTCATTTTAGCTGTGGCTTAAAAATTATTAGTTTTTTTTTCCTGTACAGGACAGCGTGGATACTGATCAGCACACCTGATGGGAGCAGATTAATTACGGCTTTATAAGTCATAGTTAGACACTGAAAAACAGCTCTGTCACCTATTACAATGTCTGCAGGATAAATATAATAAATATATAATCAACACACACACATAAACCCTTACAAAAGAAACATTTGACATAAAAGACAAAATCTACAATGAATGAAACAAAAGAAAAAGAGATATTATTTGGGGGGGGGGTCATTGTGAGAAGTCACATTCAGAAATTTCTCAATGTTCAAATAAAAGAGTGAAATGGACCACACACATTAAAGAATATGCTCACTTTTTTCTGGATTGCTTGTTAGGAGCAGATGAATTGAAAGAGATGATCATCGCCAGCAGGTGTCGCTTTGTCTATGAACTCTTCATCAATGAAGACTCTTCATATTTCTTACAAAGAACTCGTCACCAAACTTAATTCTTTACACAGGCTACCAGTGAGTGATACTGATCTCAAAGTATTACTGCTCATTTATAAATCGCAGCTGGGGGAAGGACCACCTCTTATGCCTGGTATACGCTGCACCATTTTGTAATGTTGCAGACGAAAGAGGACTGTTGTGAAAGACTGGGAGTGAATTCTTTCATCATATCTCCGGATCAGGGGCCCTACACTGTGCAACGTGAGCTGTATGATGACAGTCTTGCTGTAAAAGACGATCAGAGATGCTTTTCTCTGTCATGTTACAACCCCTGGTTCACACAAACCCTCTGGAGGTGTCAATAGCGCTGATGTCCATTGACTGTAAATGGGGTGACGTTAAACAGAAGTGTAGGTGCGTTTGTGTCACTTTGGAAGCTTTGCTTGCTTAAGAAGTTGAGAAAAGCTCAATTTTTCAAGCTTTGATACGAACATCAGCCACTCAAATTGCGACTATAAAGTCTGGGAATGAGACCAGACTTTGTGTGGAGGGGGAGGAGGGGCTGTGGGGGTTGGTGTGAAGGTGTGGGATGGTGTGTTGAAAGAAACTTTTCTGAATATTGACAGATTTCCCATAATTACTTGAGGCTGTCGATCCACATGTGTCAACCGAGTGGCGAAGGTCACGCAACAGGAACTGCTGCTTTGAAGGCAGCAACGTGGGAAAACTGAACGCTGTGACAGTCTGACAAGAGAGTTTGTGGCTTACTTTCACAACAGAGAGATTGGAAAAATCATAATGGATTTATTTTGATATTTTTCACATTCGTTCAAAGTTGTTTTGCATCTTGAATAAGAGAAAGAGAATTTGCATTGTATTTGGAGAAGCTAAAAAACCAAAACCCAAACTGGCTATTCTTGGAATGTTTTGACAAACAAATTACAGATTATCCAATGATATCCAGACCTCTGTTGATTCTGGCAGAGTTTCCACATTCTGAAATCCAATCAATAAAGGCTGTTTGGGTTACATAGAATTAAGGGATATAAGCTGTCTTCACAACTGTAAATCACATGGGATCAAAGGATTTAAGCTTTTTTTTTTACTAGACTAAAACTAACGTGGAATTACGAAAAAAGAAGATTCACCCATTGATACGTTATATTTTTCTGTTATGACACGTAAAGAAGAAATAACTCATTAATTTAGCAGGTTCTGTTACGTTGAAGTCTGATTTGCCAGGGAAAGTAGTGCCCCAATGTATACACTATAATCTCCAGTTTAAGTCATGTTTGTAAAGACTCCAGTGCCCAACTGTTTAAGAAAAGAACATGTCTAAAACCAAAGTAAATATTTAGCTTTGTTGAGATTTATATTTCAAGCAGAAATGTACAAACTTGCAGCTGTGCCACAGACAGGCTGTAAGGGTTGGAAAGTGATGAGAGATGCCTCATGTACCTTGTCTTTTCTCTGAATATAGTATGGAAAATATTTGAATTAGTTTGGCTCACTCTTTCATTGAGTTTCGCATAGTTTGACTGACCTTTGTAGGGTGCTGATTTAAAGATTGCAGTGCACTGATTCTTTTCTAGGGAAATCCCAAATCATTACCTCCCTGTGGCCTGGCATGTTGCAGGAAAGTGTGCAGAGTGTGTTTGGCATGCAGTCGCTCTCTGATGCCTATCACTGTGATTAGAAGTGTCATTAGTTCCAGCTC
Organism: Arrhamphus sclerolepis; assembly: GCA_037176975.1. Classification (NCBI taxonomy): domain Eukaryota; kingdom Metazoa; phylum Chordata; class Actinopteri; order Beloniformes; family Hemiramphidae; genus Arrhamphus; species Arrhamphus sclerolepis. The sequence goes on from JBAMYA010000002.1 coordinate 8,899,740, forward strand.
TGCCAGCTCCAGCAGAGCTTAAAAAACATGTTTATCTATGGACACATTAGAGTGTATACAGGCACCCACAGTCATGTTTCCCTGCCATCAGAGGGCACTCCCTTCTGACTTAGTTTTCAGCATAACATTGTGCAACTCTTAATGAGGGCAGAAGGGAGAGTAAATGTCCATAATGTAACCGTGTAAACATATTTACGTCCCACAAGATGAATAACACACAGATGCTATGAAAATGTTTGTGTACCACTGGCAACCAGATGGGACATCAAATGTCGCCGTTCTCGAGCTCTCTATTTGCTGTTTTGTCTGTGTTAATGCGTGTGCATTTTCCATAGTGTCTGTGCCTGTGTGTGTGTCTGTTTGTCTTTGCCATGTGTTTATAATTTATGAGGAACTAAAGAGGGATTTAAAACCCATTAATTTAAGGTCCCCGCTCTGTCTGCTTTGACCTTTATACTGTGTTAATGAGCCTAAGTGCTGTGCAGTGGCTGGCGTGGCCGCGAGGTTAGATATGTGTACTTTTTGCAGGATAAGTAGATGTTTGTGTATAAACACTCCTTTTGCCCTCGATGGGACTTGAAATAAAACTCTCAATGGGCAAAAAAGGAAAACGGGTCAGTGAGTGTTTTTAACAGCTGATTTATGGATACAGACTGACGTTTCGTGTGATGCAGAGCATCTTCTCACGCTATTGCGTAGACCCTTGAAACAATGTATCTTGACTAAATTATTTTTTGTGCATTCATCTTAATAATTGTTCTCAAATTATTCATACAATGCTCCTATTCAATTATTTGATTTAAAATGCCTCTAGAGGTTTGGGTTTTTGTCATGTTAACAGGACTTTCCATGTAGTCAGAGTGTTGTGTCTGCATGGTGGAATGCCTTTGAAGTACTCGTAGGAGTATGCTGACTTCTGGCCTCTTGCCTCCCTCATGTTATCTGTAGTGTGCTGTCCTTGTCTCTTCTTGCACCGGGCACCAGGCCACCCCTTCATGCCCTGTGGTCCTCGGATGTCTGCGCTCTAAACCCCCCCCCCTTTTATTTCTGTGGTGCCTCATTTATCCCAAGCCTTCTCCCCCAGCCGTGACCCTTCCTCACCATCCACCCTCTACTCCATCTTCACCTGTCCATGCTGTCCCATGTCTTGTCCATCTGTGTCATTGGGTCCCATTATCCTTGGGCTACTAGGAACTTTAACCTCTTCCATAACGGTCTCCCCTCAAGGCTGGAAGTCAGCTCTCCGATGAACAGCCAAACAAAGATATGTAACTTGTATTTCACGAGGGAAGGAAATAGCAATATTATGGTGTGAAGAAAGATCATCCTATTAATACTTTGACTCGACATCTGGCTCGAGGGAACTGCAATACAGGCTAGGTGTATGCACATTTAAGTGTGTTTACAGAACATGCGAAGCACTTGCCAAAGCCACCCTCTCAGCTGTATTTGTGAGATTACGAGTTTATTCGAAGGTTTCAAACTCACAGTTTTGTTGCCGTCTGCACCTTTACAACTCCTTAATATGGTCGTCCTTGAGTGGAGTTTTGCTAATTATTTAGCTGCGCGCTTCCAGCTTGCATTCAGTGTGAGTTTACTAACTCACACATTTTATTACAAACAAATCCAAAATTGTGTGCGGCGGTTGTGAATCAGGAATAGATTTTATTAGCTAAGATACGATTGTGAAAATGAGACTCTGTGAATGAGGCTCAGTGTACGAGATCTTAGGTCATGAGAGAATCTATTATGCCAGGGTGCAAGGCATTTGCTTGTTGATGAAAAAGGAAAAAAATAAATGTCCAAACTGACATTCCACTCTGGCTGCTATGGACACTATGGATTACGTGTAATGAGAAGGTTTTTTTTTGTTTTTTTGTTTGTTTTTGTTTCCATGATAAATGATGGTGGACAGATGGTTCATCCAATCACCTGCAAAGCATTGAAAGTGCTTGCTTGTTTAACAAACCATCTGACAGTTTATGTTAAACACAGTCATGATCCTTTATGAACAACTAAATCTTCAGGCTTACCATGGCGCTCCTCTATCTTCATCAGCATGCCTGTCCTCTTTGCCATGTGTTGAGTCCTAACTGCTTTCTGATGTTGAACTAATAGAACTCTATTGACCTGTGAACTGAGTCCCTGAGAGAAAGTTCAGTAGCAGCAATGGAGACATTGGTATGCTGGACAGATATGACAGAGCGAGCAATTGAACTTCATCCGACCAGAGAGAAACAGAGCATAGAAGTCATGACAGGCAACACTCAGTTGGTCTGATGCTAAAAAGGTTACATTACGAATGTCTTGCTGTCTTAACAATCCTACCTGATTATAAGGAATTATGTATTTACTAAATCTGCCATGGATAAGCAGTATTCATAACTCTAGTTCCCATACACCTCATAATCCGAACATCCATCACAAAAGTGTGGAAAGGACAAGTTCTGCATTTATTCTTGATGTATTTTCTGAAGATATTGAACCAAAACACTTTTCCTTGCTGCCGGGAGACGTCAAGGAGACAACTCACAACTCCTGCCACTGATGGAGGAATCTCACACCAAGTAGAACTTTTGAAAGCTTCCTCATTGTTTCCTACCCTTCACTCACTCTTCATTTCCCCCAGAGAGACCAGAGCCAGCTAGGTCAAACTGCTCTGTGTCAGACAAGGTGGGCTTCCTGGTGGGTGATAAGTGACAACGTAGGGCCCAAGTGCTCAGGGTCTGCAGGGAACAGTCACTGAGGGGTCAGGGGGCATGCCAGGGGTCATGCGCAGAGAAGATGAAGAGTCTGGGTCGATCTCCTCGAGGTACCACAACACAGATGGTGAAGGGAGGTAATACGAGAGGGATCATGATGCAGGCCAAAGCATGGGAAATACTACCTCTATCTTCCACTTCCATTGTGAAAGCGTGAGTTGCTTAAATTTACACATTTAAACTGGCCCTCTCACCCTAATGAAACCTACTTCAAGTTCAAATACCCCACTGTAGGCATAATAATCAAAGGGGAACAGGTCTGACCGGAACAATTATGAGGTTTGTTTTGCTGACATGAAGCCATTAATCTTTCTGAGAACTCAGGACAGAAATTTCACAACACATTAAAGAAAAGTGCACATATTCGGGCGGGCTGTTTATTTAGCATGAAACTCAGACTATAGAGTCGTTATGATTTGTGTCACATACACTTTCTGTGATGCTCTGAGCTTGCCTTAATGTGCATTCAGTTTTTAGCTGCAGATGTGGATAATTAGGTTGTATGGGTATTATGATGTACATATGTTTGTGAGAGAAAAAGTGAGGAAATAAGCCTGAGACTGAAGAGAGGAGCGTCTGCAGATGTGCGGGCGCATATGTCCTCATGACTGATTGTGCATGGCTTTTAGCGTGTGTGTGTGTGTGCATTCGCAGAGGATCAGTGGACTAGCCCTCAGCTGCTGGATGATCCCTAGATGAGGTCCTGTTAAACCTCAGCAGGCCCACCACTGAGACTTTTGCCTGTTGTTACAGCTCTGTTAGCCAACTTTACGAAGTGGTAAAAAAAAAACCCTAAACAACTAGAATATTGAGTTTTCATTAGAGACTGTATACTTTTAACTGGAGGCTAATGGAAAGCCAGTTCTGGCAAATGACCAGCATGTGACTCGTTGCCTTCTCATTTGCCACTGCCAGCCACGTACGTAGTCACCAGCTGCAGCTTTAGCAGTGTTATAACCTCCAGCTGCTTTAGTGTGGAGTGTGTGTAGTGTAGTGTGTCCTTCTGTACTCCGCTTACCTTTGCATAACAAAAAAAAAAAACAAAACCAAAAAAAAACCCAAATCTCAGCAGGCCAGTACTTTCTGTTTGACAGGAAATTATCTTCAGATGCAAGGTGAACATATTTGCATAATAATTGCATAAAAATGGCATTTAATCATTTGCAGGTATCAGGATATTCAGAGAGCCCATTTGTACTTTCGGATAAAGTCTTGATAGTAGTTTCATTATCATTGCAGTGATCCTTTGATTCACACGATGTATCTAAAGTTCTCTTATCACAGATGTTGGCCTAAGGATAGTTCCCATGCACGTCGTACGGAAGCAGAATCATTATGCAGTCCAAATGGGCTGATTTATTGAGATGCTATCAAGTGTCCAACAAATGTTTCTTAGATGTAGTACAGGCAAGGAATTTACCACCAGCAGGGGGAGGGAATGCAAGTGCAACAGTTTTTCTTTCTGTGTAGGAGTTATGAGAGAAGGTCAGTAGTTCTTTAATATCCAGTATGCCCAGTCAGAAGGAAGCGAATGTTAACATGATAATGCTGATAATCTGCCCAGAGCTATCTCTAAACGTGTCTCTTTTGCATGTTATAATTTAACTGTTAATCAATAGAAAAACAGAAGGGAGCTTCTTGTTGTTACAGGTGAACTTCAGGTCATGGCAGCTTTTAACCTGCATCATCGTCAGTCTTTATAAAAATAACTGCTTCTTTCTTAATGAGCTCAACAGGTTTTGATTGATTTACATGTTTTATTCAGACCACAACACGTGTGTTTTTCTTTTCCAAAACAAACAACTGACAATTTTTGATTTAGTTAGATTGCAAATAATCCTACAGCCTCGATCCCATTCATCTCACAACTTCCTGACAAACAGTCTTTACTCCGCGGCCAGACCTCTCCAACTTTAAAACCATCTAGCCAAAGATCGTTGCATTGGCACTCACTCACCTTCCACAGACTGGTTGGTTTCTGAGGCAGACTTTGCTTTCTGACAGGTCGGAGACGTGGTTGCTGTGCCAGATTAGACACGTTTTACCAGTTTTTGCAAATGTCTGTGTGTGACAAGGTTTAGCAGGAGCGCACTGCTTTCTGCTTCAGAGTAATTTTGTCACTGTTGGTCTCAGTGTCTGGCCCAGGTGATGAGCTGGAGGGATGGGTTGTGGGGGGAGACGTGTGTCACTTCAGTTTTTATGCAGTTATTGGAACCTCATGTTTCAGCTACATTTTCAGCATTCTTTCTTTTATACCCTCACATTGCACTGAGATTGTTTTTGTTTTTTTTAATGCACTTCAATTTGCAGCGACACGGCAGAAGTGGAAACAGATTGAGCATTAAGTCTGTAACGTGGCGACTGACTCTGGCTTTCCTCATCATGTTCTTTAGAGAACATCATCTGAAGCAAACTTGTATCAGGAACTCATGTTTTTGTACAGTATATTAAACACACCTGTTGCATGTCTTAAGAGAACCCACAGACTTTGACAGGACAGCAAAGACTTTGGAACAAGAAGGGAATGGATAATCCACATTATCCGATCTGAAATCCAAACAGCATCCATCCATCTTCGATACCTGCTTCATCCTGTGCGAGGTCGTGGTGGGGCTGGAGTCAATCCCAGCTGTCATCTGGCAAGATGCAGGGTACACCTTTGACAGGTCACCAGTCCATCACAGGGCCACACAGAGACAAACAACCCTGCACACTCGCACTCACTCCTACAGACTATTTAAAATCGTCTGATCAAACTGTCAACCTGACATGCACGTTTTGGGACTGTGGGAGGAAGTCAGCATATCCAGATAAAGCCAAAGAAAGAATCCAGACAGTTTTCTTGTGAGAACTCCACACTAAACAATCCCTGTCATTAAATTCAGAGCTTTTTTCAGTGCTCAGCACGACGCTGCTCTGCCAAACATCGGCTGTCCTGATCTCTGTTGCATCAGGTGTAATTTCGTTATGTGCAGATGTGATGGTGCATCATGTCCACCCAGATGCAAAATAACTCATCTTAACATATAGATTGGTCTTTTCTTTTTTCTTTTTTGTTAAAAAAGGAAAGCAGAGGGCCAGAACACCAAATATGTCCTCACCATTCAGTAACTGCCACTGGTGAAAATAATGATAATCTTGTTGTCATATTCAGCCCAGGTGGAAGCAAGTCACCAACAGTTTGTAGTTTAGAGCTTAAACTACAGGTTTTGTTCAAATTTCAACCAATGTGATATCATCCTGAAATGGCTTCCCCTACCTTTAGGTTTAATATGGGTCCATATAAAACATCACAGAAATTACAAGATGGATTTAAAAGGTTGTTGTTGTTTTTTAATGAAAGTTCCCCCTTTTCTCTAATTAATGTAAAAACGTTCCCTGCAGTTTGACTAAATTACACACATACAAACAGCTGTACATATTAGGACATCATTTAACCCATAAACATAAATGCACAATTTCAAAAAACATGAGAAACACAAAATGTGAGTTTTTTTGTTAAAACAAACAAACAGAACAAAACAAAAACATTTCCACCTTGCTTCAACCTAAACTTTGCTGGTTCAAGAAAACCCATTACAACCTTAACCTTTGGCTTCTTTTCTAAATGATCACTATTGATAATCTTATTGTGTCTCTGAAAATTTATTACATAATAATGCACTCATGAGTGTATGAAGCTCAAAAGGCAGAAGGACACAAAGGTCTCACCTGCTGTGAAATGAGGTAAACTAGATATTTATTAATATCATTTTGTCAAAGAAAATGTCTACACAATTCAAAGAATCATCGTGTTTTGCAGCTGAGCTGTTTAGTTACCTCTACACTTGTGAAAACCTAGTAAGCTTCTGGGGATAATTTCCATCTCCAAAGTTTAAATCCACTTATCTCCATTTCTCTATTGTGCATCTCTTATCCCTCTGTCAGGCCCCAGGCTCCTGGTGGGAGTGTGCGCACTAGTTGTTGGTCAAAGGTGACAGGCTGCTGTAGCACATTTATCTCCCCACGACAAGGTTAATACTGCTGGAACCCAGCAGCATTATGGATTGCCATGAAGCCCTAAATTTGATTAACTTCACCGCAGAGTCACCAAAACGCTGACGCGCGGGAGCAGAAGTGACCTGACAAGCTTCTGGCAAGACTTAAACTTCCTCTGCGGTCTTCTTAGGTCGTGCGGTTGTTGTGCGAATGACGCTGAAAATTTCTAAACTATTTACAGATCTTCTTCATTCTAATTCAAACACACCGGATATTATAAATGTTTACCTCTGATCTGTTTCTCGCGCCAGATTTGCATTATACAGCCTTACCTAACAAACAGACTTGATTTCGTGCAGGCGCTCTCGCTCACACACGCATATACAAACACTAAGCGTGGTGTTGTGAATGAGTCAGCTGGCTACATACGTACCTGCCGGGGTTTACTGAAATAAAGAGCGGGTGAGGTGAAGAAGGACTCTGATCTGGGCTTTTGTTTAAAGGATGAAATGAGTTCCAAAGTCTGCATTCAGTTTCTCATTAGCTTTTAAAATGTATCTGATGTTCAGGCACAAATTTAAATGCAAAATTTCATCAAGAGCCCCTCAAATATACAGAGGACCTCCCAATTATGTAAAACGAAACAAAACAAATAGCCTTTGATGATTCTGTATGTTTGGCGAATTTGTTTACGTTTTTTTTTCTTTAATTGTTTCTTTAAAAAGGTTTAATATATCTGAATCTAATTTTAATTTATCTCCTCCATCCCAGTCATTTATTTTATGGCATTCTGACTGCAAAAAAAGACAAAAAAAAAAACCTGTCCAAATTCCTTGTATTATGAAAACCTTTACATTTTGTTTATTTTCTCAACAATATCATGTGTTGTCACATGCTGCTACTGCTGGAAATACAAACTAATTCCTTTTTCATTCACAAAGTTGCTTTCGAAGATCAATTGCTTTTGAGCAATTGCCAGCAGTTGATTAAAATGCACGACTTGATGGTCTAATGCATGCCAAGCACATATAATATTCTGTCATATTACATTTTATTGTGTTATTCATCGCTGCATGGGTTCATCCAGGGCAGCTGAAAGGCTCCTACTTTTGGCCACTGACATGACAGCTTTTAATTTTTGTAAGAAAGGCTCTCATTCACTTTCTCGGTCCAACTATTTGCATTCCATCCCTCAAACCTTCAGGCGATCCCCATTCTCAGTAATTATGGGTCAATCATTTGTATTCACTGCTTGGAATAGAACAAAAAAAAAAGCCTGTAAATTACTATTTCTTCTCTACTGACATGGACCCTCATAGTCTGCTCATGGTTTACAGTGGTGGATCGCACAAATAAAGCCATGCCTCTCCCTAAAGCAGCTCCTATAAAAGTCTTTTAACATTGAATTGTCCTAATAAACAGCACATGGTTCCTGTTTTTCTTCACTGTAGTTGCACTCCGATTTGTCAGGACAGACATGTACAGTAAATATGCTCCTACATGGGGTTAGCTTTGATTTTTTGTTTGGCTCCTGGAGAATGTATTCACGTTCAGCTTATACGAGAAGAGATGACATGAAGTTAGTGGGTAATGTAATGTCATGCTACTCAAAAAAAAAAAAAAAGTCCATGCCCACAGATGGAAGGATGGAGAAGTACACTGTACATTTTCCCATAAGGCATTGCGCGAGGCCCTCCTCTTGTTCTTGTTCAAACTTCCAGTGTTAATAAGTAGACTATGTCATTGTACTCTTTCAGAGTTCAGTGACCTTTTCTCACATTGTTGTTTGTGCTGTTCTGGCTTTTAGGCCCTCTAAGTCAGACTTATTGAGAATTCCAATTTCTCATATATTATAGTTATTCTTTCTTAATTCCTTTCTTTCTCTTCTCTCTTTTGGCCTGACATTTCTTTCTCTCTTTCTTTTTTTCTCTCCTTTGCATGAGTTGATCTTTATTTTTTTATGTAAATTTCTCACTCAGTTTGGCATTTATTTGTTGTATACATATATATATGTACACATACATATATATATATATGTATGTATATATTATAGCGTACAGTGCCCTCTGCTTCACTGTAAAAGTGTAAGCAACTGTGAAATCAGATCTGTCTCTCTGTGTGATAATCCTGCACGCTCGGTGAGCACACCCCTGTGAAACCATAGCCGATCGACAGATCTGATGTCTCACAGCTGAAGTGTCCACAAGTCTGTTTAGTGACATATAGCTGATGAAGTTCAGTCAGGGTGGCTGTAAATAAAACCGCTCCCACTGCGTACCCCAGTAACAGTCTGGGATAAATTCCAAATATTGCCTTGTCTTCCTGTCCTTGTTTCTGTCCCTCTGTTCAAATTGAGTGCATTAGTTACATGCTTGTCAGTAAGAGCCTGTGTGAAGCCTACCTGAGAGACTTAGCGTCTCAATCACAAGCTGAAATGGGATGTAAATTTATGAATACTTTATAGTGAATAGCTGGCAGCGTGCTCAGCGAGAGAGAGAGACTTCTTGTTTTAGTTGGCGCCTCACAGATCCTCATTCCACTCCCACAGCCTTGTCCCCCTGCATGACTTTGACCCATGGATCTGTGCCTCACAATATGATTGCTGCTATCAATAAAACAACTGGAGATAACATTTTTAAATGGAAAAGTATGTGTAACTTTTTGGTATCAAATTTGAAATTTCTTTAGCATTTGTTTTTGTTTGTTTTGTCAGAGACTCACTTATTACCCCCTGAAGGGATTCTTTGACAAACAATCCATTTCATGAAGGACTTCACTTGTTTCCCAAACTTTATAAGCCCCAATGCTGAGCTGTGCAGGTTATTAACCAGCACGGTGCCTTGTGGTGATAACTTTACTAGAGGAAGACAAAAGCAGACTGAGCCTAAAAGTCTGACTGGTGTTTGAAGCCTCTGAGGAGGTTAAGCTGCACTTACAAACTGCATCCACTTGTTTGAAAACCAGGGCTTATGGTCTTCCTGCCTTCAGCCATCTTATTCCCATCCAGCTGATCTGACATCGTCTACCCTGCAGACGCACACAAAGTCAACTCACGCTGTGGAGGTGAATGCATATCAATCCAGGTTTATTGTTGTCTGGATGCTCATTTCCTGCTTCTCGCACCTCACTGCCCTGCCAATAAACACACACTTCTTCAAACACACTCACGGTAGCCCGGCCTCGGACAGAGAGAGATTAAGAAGGTAGTTGTGGAAGTTAAAGGTTGCGACGTCTACACCTCAAAGGGATTCTGGCTCAGTGTGCTAGGAACTTTAGTTGTGCACGCATGTTAATGTGTGTTGAAGGTGGACAAAGTCGAGCTTGTATGCACAAGTGTGCAGCTGCGGGGGTCATAGTGTGTTGATGAGCTCTTAATCAGACTGCTTACAGCTGGGGTTAGGAGGTCACTGGGTGACTCTGCATTTTGATTGGACCCCTGAGAACCCAAATGAGCCTGAGGGCACCAATGCAGGGTGGCAAGCAAGGGCCACAGCATCATGGCATGGCAGATTTCTCTCAGTCAGTGCACCCGGCTTGCTTTTTCAATCATGTGCACCAACTCAAGTGACACGAGTGATTGTGTACCCCACACAGACAACAGCCAGAGGTTAGTTATTACAAGGCAGGAAGAGACCGCTGTGTGGCTAATCCAGCCATCATCTCTTCAGCCTTGAAACCTGGAAGCCGAATCAGGTTATCAGTCAGTTGAATGTGTCATTTTAAGTGTCTGGAGGCAAGTGGAAGAAAAGACAGATGACTTCTTGAGCAGAAGTAGGAGTTCTTTTTGTGTTTGATTTCCCATGTTTATTGAGTTTTAGGAATGTCTTTGAAATTCCAGTAAAAGTTAAACTTAAAATAATAATAATAATTTTAAAAACTTCCACTTTCTGGCCACATTTACAGCATTCAGAAATGCAGGAAGTACTAGAAACTGTGACTTCGACCAGACTATGCATGCTCCTTTAGCAGACGCAGGAGAAGATTTTGGTCATGTGCCACCAACAGCAAACAAATGCAGCAGACAAAAAGTCAACAACCAGTATGTTAGAAAACAACATCCAAGGCCAGAGGAGTGTTTGGTTTCGTGTCAAAGAATGAGTCATGGCAACGTCTTCCTCTCGGCCGGAGACATTTATCATCAGTGAAAAAGACATGTTGAGGAGTGCAGTTTATTTGCTTTTATGAACAGAAAATAGATTCTCAATGCAAAGGTTAGGGCCAAACTTCTCAAAAAGTAAATAGAGGATAAGCCTGTTTCCCAAAGATTTTGAAATTAAGAACGATGTTTTTAGACCAGAAGAACAGTTTTGGCCGTGATCATGTCTGATCACAATCACACCAGAGGACATACAGATGTAGAATACCTCTGTGATGGCCTGATGGTCTTCTCTAGCTTTAAATCAGAGATCCCCTTCTGTCCTCTAAGCTCTTAGAAGAGGACTGTAAATTGAAATATGAAAGAAGTAAAGGTGAAGCAGAGGTCAGTAGAGAGCAGTAACTGGTTATCCTCCATCATGTAGACTTTTGCGTGTGTGTGGGGTTGGGGGGTGGCGGGGAGTCCGGGGGTGCTGCAGTCAGAGGCAATCATCTTCTTTGAAATCCAGTTAAGTGTGTAACATGTACTTAGTCAAGAAAGAGTACATGCCCAAATCCAGTCATATACATCATGTATATCCCCTAACATGCAGTCTAAGACCCACATAAGGTTTCCTAGTGATACTAAACATATGTCTTATCTCAGGAGGCAAATGCTTTGTAGAGCTCTGACCTTCTCTCAGGATTGAGAAATATCTGAAAAGCACGGCATGCTCGAATGTTTACGTGCTGCTGTTTACACAAGCTTGGTCTAAAGTGATCCTCAAATGATGGCTAAAGATAAATTGATGGGGCAATAGATAACTGAGTGAAGATGAGAGTTGACAACATGTTGGTCTCAAGAGACAAAAATGCATACTGTGGTTAACTGCAAGACTTAAAGATGCAAGACTTTCCTTTTGCTTTCATGAAATCAGCTGTTGGAACAATGAAGATTCACTCTGCAACCCGTCCTCACTTTCCCACAGCTGTGGACTCTCTCTTCTTCTCTCGAATCCTTGTTATTTCTTTTCCCTCTTTGAACCAGTCTCATGGTATTAAAAAAGAAGAGCAGCATGTTAGGTGCTTTTCATGGATGTATCAATCAACTAAAAGCATAGTTGTTTCTTTAATGTCTTTAATGGCAGTCACTCTCCCCATGCTTTGTACAGGAATGCTGTCAGCATGTCGTTCAGATAATGTGCACACACATCTGTGCTCATTCTAGATGACACAACCTCCACACATTTGAGAATCTAAAACTCTGTAATCAAAGCCACATCGGTTAATTTCTCTCCCTGGGGAACTGATTGTAGGACTTGAATGCCATGATGTGAAATGTCCCATTTTTATGATCTTAACATACCTCAGTTGCACTGTTTTCTTTGCAATAAACTGAATTATAGCTACTACAAAATAGTATAGCATTGACTTGAAATGGAGTTAGAATACATGCCAGTTAAGCAGCTGTTTTACGTAACTCATTCCAGTAGAATCAATAAATCTGCTTCCAAGACCATTACATTTGTCTCTGAGTATTTTGACCTGCTGTATTCAGCTTATGCATGTCGTTACATGCTTCAATCCGCTGTGGGTCCATGTTAAAGCCACAACATGGGACACTTAGTGACTCGGGTCTGCTGGGCAGGACTGCAGGGTGTCGCTGTAGAGAGATTAGCAGCCTTCCGCTCGCTCAATGGGCTATGTTAGCTTTAGGTCTTAGTATTGTCACGACAGGCAGGCGGGCTGCTTTGCAACAGCTCTATTATTCAGCACCGGATGACCCACAAATTGGGGTTGGGTGGGTAGGGGAAAAAAAATGGTACTACTGAGAAAAGAATGCCGTGTGGGAAACTGTGACATCATAAACCAACCTAATGAGTAATTTGTTCAAAACAAACTTCTGCTGCCTAGCATTGCACAATCGGAGATTAAAAGTAGATAACCGAATTAACCACTGATTAATTGATAATTGATAAATGCTGTGTTGCAGTGTAGTGGTGAAAAACCCTTGAGCGGGAGCATGTGTAACCTCTGCACAGCCCTGAGATGAAAGACAGACCTCCCCTCAGTGTTTTGGTTCTGTATCGGTTTTGTTTTTTCAGGAGGCACGAAGAGCCAGTGAAAGATCTCGAGCCAGTGCGCTCTGTAAAATGAGGTGGGGGGTGATGGAGGAGGGTGGGCAGGGGACTTCCCTGCCAGGGGATGCCAGATGTGTGACCTGGGCCTTCACTCTGCGATAAGAGCAACAGCTGACTAGAAGCGTGAAGCACATGGGAACCTGTATGGATGTGAAGAAATGAACAAAGTGAGCCATACGAAAGAAGAGAGTGCTGAAGTGGAGACGGTGGAGATTAGCAACATGACAAATAGGCACATCACAAATTATGACACAAAGAAAGAGATGAGGGAAAGAAAGACCTATATTATTCATCTGCTCTTTACATGTGCAGCTCAGTTTTTTTTCTCACAAAGCCATAAGCAGCTGCTTAATCAATACAGACTGCGTAATATTTTTTCATCTGGCTTGAACTGATCAGCCCTGAAAATGCAGTCTGCATGCTAATGGACAGTATCTGTTGGATCTGCTGGATCCCCTGTTGTCCAGCCTGGATGTTGCAGAGGGAAAAGAAAACGGACCACATGCTGATCCGTGTTGTTTTAGCCCTCTAGGGAGAGGGAAGAGATGTGATAAAGATCTTTGCAGGATTTTGGTCAGTCTCTATTGTTCAGTAAGCCTGAATGTGTGTGTGTGTGTGTGTGTGTGTGTGTGTGTGTGTGTTTATGCTCAGGTTTATCTGAGGAGGCAGGAGAGACATCAGTTGAGATTAGAGCCAGCGCAGCTCCAGTAATGTGTAATGATGTAAGGATTTTCTTATTTTCATGGGCGATGACAATTACGCAGGACTGAGAAAAAGCACTAGAAGAACCAAAGGAAAAGGGAGGATAGGGGAGAAAAGAAAAGGAAACTTCTGAAAGAAAATGTGCAGCCAAACGATTTACAGTAAGGAAAATAAGAATTTAAGTCAAAGCCTTAAATCACAATCAGCATGCGGATCGTGTACAGCATAGATTTATTCAAGTTTTGCTCTCATGAATAACACACATGCGCTGAAAGTATCAAGCATGACAGTGCAAGAGCCCAAAACATGCTTTCATTTACTTTATGGGATTTAATAATCATTGCATTGAGTTACATGAGTTACAGTGAATGAACGGTTCGGGCCTGCAGTTTCAGCAGGACCACCACGGCCACGGGGCTGCTGTACACACTGTTGCTTTCATCTGTTCTCCCGTGACACTCATACATTATATTTAAAGAATTACCTGAGCTTCCAACTAAATGATTTATCCAGCTACACCAAAATAATATTTTACAAATCCCCTTAGAACTTAACTGGCTGAATCCACCCCCCTTCAGCTGAATCCACTGAGGTGCATGTCAAAGGAGAATTTGGAGAAGAACCGGCTTCTTCAGTTACTGATCAGGCTGATGTAGGGGCTGGGAATGCACATGAGTGTGTGTGTGTGTGTGTGTGTGTATATGTGTGTGTGTATTTGTGTGAAGCTGGGCACTCACCATAAAGTATGAGTAATAAGAACAGCATGGTGAAAAGAAAACAGGAGGGTACTGTAAACTGACCTGTTATTAGTTGGCCTTCATCGGGACATATCCAGTGTACACTAAATAATAAGTCAAGAGCTGTAGAGATAAAGATTAATTCCTTAACAATATCCACGTGTTTTATTCAGCAACATTTACGCATCAACCAAAAACAGTTTGCGTAGCTGTGCTGTCTTTCCCTATTTATTGGAACCAAAGAAAGGTTCATCACTTGGGTCAGGTTTAAATCTGAACCAATTTTTTTGTTATCCTGAGAAGTACTTGACATTGTAAATCTAATAAATTGGCAGAAAAAAAATCAAAGGCAAGAATATTTACAGCTCTGTGATTCATGTCTTCTCTTCAGAGACACAGTTGTCATGCTTTAGTGGCCTTGGTTTTTGTGCATGTGTTTCCATGATTGAGACTCCAGACGATGGTAAGCCCTGAGGAAATACGGTCCTACTGTTTGTGACTATGTCAAACTGAAGCCTTGCATCGGCAAAAGAGAAATAATATAATTTAGGGCCTGATTTGATTTTAGTTTTGACCTGTCATTTTGCAGAGGGCATCGAGGTCGCAGGGTCTGTGCAGAAGGATGTGTGTAGAAACATAGACGAAAGACACACACACACATACATTTTATATGTTACCCTTTTACTTTCATCCTTTATGGTTTCAAAATAGACTTTTTGGTAAATGTGCAGCAGTAGAAACAGTCACTATTTGGACTTCAATTTTAATTTTTTTCTTTCCTGGAACATTTGGGGGTCTTTCAGATCTTCTTTGTGCATTTTTTCCTCACTCTTCTTGTAAAATGCTTCTAACCCTGTGAGACTTCGGGATTGCCTTTTGAGGTCTATCCACACATGTTTATGATGTTTACATAGGGGGCTGCAAGGGCCATCGCAAAACCTTCAGCTTGCTCCTCTGAGGTCGTCAGAGGGGGATTTGGAGGCATGTTTGGGACCTTTCTGCTTCCTGAGTTGTTTTTACAAACAGTGGGATGATT
This sequence comes from Arrhamphus sclerolepis, assembly GCA_037176975.1. NCBI lineage: Eukaryota > Metazoa > Chordata > Actinopteri > Beloniformes > Hemiramphidae > Arrhamphus > Arrhamphus sclerolepis. The sequence continues at coordinate 8,915,170 of JBAMYA010000002.1, forward strand.
GGTTCCTCAATTTTCAAGAGTTTAATTAAAGTTTAATTTAATATTAGTTTCAGTTTCATTTGAAGGAATATTTGATGACTTTTAGGAAGTGTTGTTTAGCTCTTGCAGTCTCCCGTCCCTACTACAACTGGGAAAAAGCAGCCAATATAGTTTTCGACTCGCGTTTCTTGTGTGTCATTTCACCGCACTCTGACACACACCGACAACAGGATTAAAATGTTTAATAAAATAAGGGATTTAAGTAGTGATTTTCAGCTGACAGAGTCAGATGCAGGACTACGTTTGGGCGAATGGGCAGATTTTAACCCTGTGGAGACAGACAAGGATCAGGTCATCAAAAAAGGAAGTTTAACAGTAAATGTACTTGGTAAATGACCAATGCAACGTCATGTTACTGAACACAGTTGTCAAAAACAATGGAAATCAAAGCTAAACCAAATGCAAAAGAGAAACAAGCTATACAAAAGAAAATGGAAAGTGACTCCAAAAAGATGCAGAAGAAAAAAACAAAGAAACTAAGGAATAAAACCAGAAATAACCCAAAATTTAAAAAAAGAAAATAATGACACATAAGAATAACAAAACCACATTAACTTAACAAGAGGTCACATCAGAACCATTGACACTAACACACACACCCAAACCATGTTTACTCCACACTTGTCCTGAACACCCTGACAGTCTTCATTATATTTAAAGAATTACCTGAGCTTCCAACTAAATGATTTATCCAGCTACACCAAAATAATATTTTACAAATCCCTTTAGAACTTAACTGGCTGAATCCACCCCCCTTCAGCTGAATCCACTGAGGTGCATGTCAAAGGAGAATGTTATGAACCTGTTTTTTTATTTATTTAAAGTTAACTTGCCATCGCAGAACACATGTTCAAAAGATCCTTAATTCAACAGATTAGTTTAAACATTAATAATTCTGACCCCTGAATTTTTCAGTGCAGATGCAGAAATGTTTTTCTTCTGCAAAGTCTTCTTGAAAATGTTGTTTTTTGCCAGAAAGTTGAAAAGATCACCACCACAGCTGCATCTGCTGAATTCTTTTATAGAGTTTATCTGCAGCTAAAGTAGATTTTGATCTGCATCTCAGGCAATTGTACTCGGAGTCATCTTGGAAAGACTTGATCTGACAGACCTCATCTTGATCAGCTGCTTTTCTTTGTTGGCATTTCGTCTTTACAAAAACTAAAAACAAAGCTGCCTGAAAATACTTTGCTATCCACCATCTTACCTTTTCTGGGCATCTATGTTATCTTTGCATGCGTGCGCCCTCATTAAATATTGACGTCTTTCCATAAGTATGGCACTCACAGTTGTGAAATTTTGAAAAACAGCTGTCATTCAAATAAAATAATTAAGCAAGTTTGTCTTGTCTTGTAAAGTTTAGAGGGAGAGGAAGCACAGACACAGAAAAATGTTCTATCTAAATGTATGTATCTAAACTCTCTACTTGCCCAACATCCTGAGTTCTGCAGAACATACTCAAAGTCCAGACCAGCAGCCCAGTTGCTATGGAGACAAGGGCAGAGAGGATGGCTTGTAAAGGTCAAGCATGAATATTCCAAACTGGTTTGGTGTTCTTTGGTCTTCTACTACCATTGCAGTTAGGAGGACAACTTGCCACTGGGTAAGCTGCCAATCCAAGATGCACCACTGTTATTCTAAATCAATCAATCAATCAAACTTTATTTATAAAGCGCTTTTCATACGGTTGTAACGCAAAGCGCTTTATATAATAAAAACAACAAATAAAATAACAACAGTAAAAAATAACAACTAAAAAGCCGTCGCATAGTTTAAAGTGTCACAGACCGTATAAAGAATTTGAGCTGTTTAATAGTTATTATTTCAGAAAGATTATTGCGTATATATCAAATCATTGCAATTACACAATTGATTGTCAATTGCCACAGACCTACCCATCCACCTGAACGGCAGTGCGCCTGCTTCAAGTTCTGCTTTAGCTTTCTGATGCTCAAACTGAAGATGAATCGTAGTAAATCATGCAGAAATTCAGACTTTATGAGCAATGGTGAAATAATCAGGCTTTGACAGGCACCACTGGGGGAATCTAGTGGCTATAAGACTCTTGCTGCTCCTCTTCATTCAGATGAAGATGCTGCGGTATGGTATGAAGTGCGGTCGGCAAAGCTGGAAAAGAGCTTTGATCTGATGAAGCAACAAAGAGGCAGAGATGGATGAAGACAGAGAAAAACAGTACAGGAGAAATCTGCTCCAATCTTCCCAGGCTATTTAAAAAGACTAAAGTCATGTTTACGGTCTTGTTATTATTTGCAGGTGGAGACGTTGACATCACTGTTTTCTCTGTGCCGTCTGAAAGTAAACTCCTCTCTAACCAGCCCCTGTTGCTGTGAGAAGGTGCCTCTTCACCAAAGAATAACTTTCTTCTTCAATTGCCAATAAATCAGTCGTAGACTGGAGTTTGGGTTGGACCGACCATTAAAGTGCCAGTGTTTCTGATTAATGAATAATCTCTTATGTAAAGTGCTCCAGGCCAGTGTTTATGAGGTGGTGGAAGTTTCACCAAAATAACAGAAAGGTTTTTAGATATGCTTTCCACATGGTTCAGTCAGATCCTCTGTCAGTGGGAGAGAGACTGATGTATAAAACAGCTTCTCACCTACTCAGCTGCCAAAAAGCTCCCCCTTGTGTCAAGAGACAATTAACATAAGGATGCCCGAAGCCTGATACTTCTTACCTTCAAGTAGATGTTTTAATGTATCCCCTAACAGTTTCTCTGTCTTGTAGGAGGTCAGAACATTCCTGTGTATTAGTTACTTTCATTCAGACTTCAGGCTTCTGGCCACATACACAAAGTCTGTGCTTAGTCATTTTTTTCCATATGGATGTCAGACGATCTGCTCATTAAGTTAAAAATGTGTGCATGTTTATGAGCATTGTTGGGTCAACACAATAAGAAAGGTCGCATCTTACAAAAGCATATGACAAAGTCATGTAGAGACACGGCTTTGGGCTCACCTGGGTAAATTTATTACGTTGGGGGCATGTGGTGTGCTGCACGCTGCAGTCTGCCTCCAGTTTATGTTTTACCAGATGTTGCCATTCTATCTCACAACAATGCTTAAGCTAAATGGTATTTTTATTTTAAGTCCTGTGTCTTTTAATTACTAAAGCAGTCTCTGATACTGGAATACGTTTATACCTACTTGCTTTGTGAAGGACACACAACTCTGCGCGTTTCAGTTTCTTTTTCTAATAGTCGGAGTCTGTAGTTTACTTTCGTACTCGTAGCTTTATGAGCAGTATGTGTTTTCAATTCTGGAAACTGGGTAAATTTTATGGCATTGCAAACATATGGATTCACTTCTTCAGTGTGTTTGAGGGTTTAAATATGGTTTTAAGTTTTTCGGTAGTACATTGATTGGCAAGCACCCTGCGCTAACGGTTCTCTCTGGAGACTTTTCGACATATAGAAACTACGATAAGTCTATTGATTTGCTGTTAGGTGCTTTAAAGAAAAGTCTACACTTCAATAATTTTCCCACCAGACAGAGAGAGTAGACAACAGACCATAATGATGAGCACTATTGTCTACTTCTTTATATCTTTGAATTTTCTATACTTTTTTTTAGTCCAATTCAGGGTCATGAGGGGTCTGTTGGAGCTGTTTTCAAGTGACAACCATCCCATTTCTCAATTGATGCCCATCCAGGCCTTGTTGCAGTTTCACCACTGACCACTAGGTGCTAGCTCCAGAAAAATTCATCCATGTTAGCCAACTTTGCAGCAGAATTAAACATATCCTTTTAGCTGTGATGATTGACTGAAGGTCCCAGAATAATTCTACTCGGAAGAGTCCTGAAATGACCTGCCATCCTGATGCCCAGCAGCACTTTGTTCCTTCTAGTAGCAATTCTTGAAATGAATATGTTCGGGCAAAATCAAAGGAATGAATGAATATCCTGGTTTAGCAGAAGCTAAGCCAGTCAAGGTAAAACAGCTAACTGGTGGGCGTGTTCCTAGCTGGTTTCTGGTGAAGCATAGCTTGAGCAAAACTAGATTTCAACAGCACTCTGTGCGAACCTATGGGTGATGTGACCAGTTACTTGTCCAGTTACACTTTATATACTGTAGTGTATACAGGCTACTGATGAGTTCTTTTGCAAAAGTAAAATATATTTATATGTTTCATACTTTCCCTGCTGAACAGTGCTTTGTATTAACGTGATTAGATTGATTTTAATGACTTAAATGGTTTGGTTGTTTCTGATTGATGAAAACTTGAGAGATGACTGTAGTTTCTGGTCTCAAAAGTGAGGCTATGTCAAAGTTACTCTTTCTCATGGTCATCAGCGGGTGAATAATCCAGTTGTGTAAAGAAGTCTGATTGTCTGAAACAGGGGTCCAGCGTAGCTTAATGGGGCCTCAAAAATGTCACAGGTCTCGATTATGTTGAGTAGAATGGCTGCAGCAATGACAGCAATGAGAACTTTTAGGAACTTCTGCAAGTCCCTGCCTTGGATTAGTTACTTCTACGTGGCCCCAGAAAACATCTGGGTGGGTGATGGCACTGAATTGCTGTTGACTGGATTTGCTGTGGGAAGGAGGTGACATTGTTCAGCTCTCGATGTATTGCTTGAATTGGAGTCCTCTCTTCTCATTCAACACCAGCACTTCATGCCCATGTCCAGAAATGCAACTTCCTGTCAGGTCAACACCAACAGCAGAAGTCTTGTATGTAGGCAACATGCATAGTTGGTACATAGAAGCATAAATCATGCTAATTGGAGAAGTAGCAAAAGAACCAAGGAGGAGGTCTGACTTGTTAAAATTTCACCCTCCTCAGCTTGGCCTCTGGCCTCCACTAATAGGAATCTGGCTTATGATAGCCATTTTGTAAATCAAATTAAGTCCACCACTGGCTTGGAAGAGTCAGTTTACAAAAAAAAAGCCTAACTGGTGATGGTTAAAGTCAGGGCTTCAAAGCAGCAGCTCACAAGCCAGTGAGTCACACCACTGTGAATATATCCAACTGTTACACAGCCTGTGGTTACAGTACAGAATAGTACAGGTTAAGGCCAGTAAAAGAATTGGGGTTAGCTTTGCAGCTGTGGTAGTTAAGATCAAGTTTAGCTGATGCTGCATTATGTCCATGAAGTTTGTAAATACATCAACAACTTTGTGGTTTGTGAAAAATTTGATTTGACTGGTGTGTTGACACACATAGACCTCAGTAACATGCCCACACATGTCAGCTTCATGTATCACGTGTTAGCACAGATTTAAACACAGCTACATTTATTGTATTATGCTGTATACTTTATATATATCACCACTAACAGTTTTGTCTCTTTTTTCTTCCTCTATGTTGTCGTCTCCCTGTGCTCTGCCTTAATTCCTCCTTCACATCAGGTATGTTTTCCAAATTTTATCTCCTCCAAACTCTCGCTGCTTCTCCCCTTATCTTGGATTTTCATCACACTGCTTAAATTTTCAATTTCCCAATTGCTGCATTTCACTGATATATTAAACCACAGCACTGTCAGAACACTCAGCACATGAGGCTGAATGATTTCCATCGACTGGGGCATATATGGTTGTATATTCCATGCACACTGACAGTGTGCCAGTAAATATCATTAAACACAGTCTTGTTTTGGCTTCTCTGACTCAGACATGTGGAAGTGATTTCTGTGGCTTAAACACTCCTTAGCTCTGGGTTCCTGCAATGCACTTTACTCTTTCAGCATATCTGTGCATGCATTTTTTGTTTTATATAATTTGCTTTAGTCAGAGTTGCTCACAGAGTGACTCAGCAGTTGTTCACTCTTTCTAAAAATACACTTTTATTTCTGCTTCAAATCTTTGACTTAGGAAATGACAGTCAAAACAATAAAAACACACACTTACTGGTTTACTCTTTTTTTTCTCCCGATGTTCGATTAGAAATTGTGATTGCAATTCACTATGAAGCACATTCTGTAATTATCTAGTATTTTGCTGCGTGAACAATATTTTATGGTACAAGTGAATGTGAGAGCATGCTGACGTGTCTATTAGCGTTTCATAATGGGCACTTGGTGGGTTTGGATGTGGTATTCATCCCAGCTGGAGGATACATGTGACGAAGATCCTCCTCTCCTTCAACCACCTCTCAGACTTTCAGCATAATCCAGCGCAGACTTCTGTGGTTGAGGCTGATGTAGGCGAGAACGCTGCTGATGGGATCATGGGTAGGAGGGAAAGAGTTTAGAGAGATTCATCCTGATCCCCAGACTTCCTTGTGTCATAATGACTCATTCATGACTAAGTTTTATCGCACAAATATCAGCCCTGTTACAATGCGCAATGATGATTGTGTCATGCCAGATTCAGCATCATTGTCAGTCTGATGGAAGTGATAAATATAATCTCTCACATCTGTCTACATCGAGTTTTACTGTCTGAGTCTAAAAGTCAGATAAAGGAGTCCCAGTGATTCACAATATGTGTCTCACTTGGGAACGGCGGTGCTGACTGCCAGCTGTCCGCACCCTCCTTCTGACTTTGAGATTATGAGATTGGAGCGGTAAAGGGGTGGTTGTTCTTGAAACAACAGAATGTGTCAATTGGACTAAACACATTTTTAGGACCAGTAACTTATGTTGAGTTTTGATTTGGATAAAAATAACTAAAAATGTGCACAGTCAGGTAGCTTCGATATAAATTCTTTGCATGTCCATATATCAAGACTTGCTCTTACTTCTTATCTCAAGGGATAACAGGGCATATAATTTAAATCATATAAATAAATAATCAGTTAAAACATAGTGCAGCGGGGGCACAGCTTTGGCTAAATTAACACGCCCATTAGAGGTTGTTTTTTAATGTTACATGATGCATTACAGAAAAATTATGGCACGAGATTCGTGAAGTGAAACAAACTCATCAGATGAATGTACAAGCATTATTTTTGTTGACTCTGTTCACTATGTTACTGTCATCACACAGATGACATTCAACAGATTGCTGCTGGCGAATGCAGCAACTATTGGTTGAACACAATAACTGTATAAACTGTGGATGAACCCTGCCCACTGGTTTCTACAGAGAGCTTCTGAAGTCCAGTTTTCCTCAAACTGCAACCCATGTTGCAAAGAGGCGGGACAAAGCTGTGACTGTCAATGGCAGGGTCAATGGATAGCTCTCATTCAAGCACTTCAAATGTTTTATTACTCAATATAAATTTATCTAATGTGATACAAAGAAATTCATCCCACATACAGCTGTTATGGATCTAACTGTAGAGACCAAAACTGATTTTTGTACCATGCTGTTAATATGTTTTATTCGACTGCAAAGTTGGCCATTTTAACATGGCGGTCAATGGGGATTTGCTCTGTTTTGGAGTCCTTTCCTAGTGGTCAGTGGAGGAACTGCAACGTATTTCCATGATGGGCTCCAACCTGGAAGTGGGATGGTTGCTACTTGGTTGAACACTATTTTTCATAATGCATTGTGGGATGCATTGAGCGCATTATACAGGGTATATCAATCCTCGCTAAATATTTGGATGCAAAATGGCAAAGATATTGCAATATGGCAATGATATTGCCATATTGATTTTGGACACAGAAAATGAGATGAGAGTCTAGCAAAGCTCCACAGAGAAGTGCTAGAAAACCAAACAGACAAGGAAGAAAAGCTTACTGGTGTATTGTTGTCTTGTGCAGATGGAAGACCTGAAATGTTCTGGGAACACAGGGAACACATTACATTACATTACTTAGATTGCAGATAAAAAAGACAAAAACATCAACATAATCAACACAGAAAACCACAACAAAACACTAACATAACATCATATAAAACCATAGACAGCACAGGAATACATTAAAACAGTGATAAGTTTACAAAACTCAGAATCTGATTCTGTAAGTTTTTATGTCTTTCCCAAAGATGTGAAACTATGGACATAGAGGATACAGGTCTGCAGTGTTCACACAGCTGAGTTATTTCTAAGGTTTCATAAGTTTTCCAATTATTTATTTGGGAAACGCGACAAGTATGAACAGGTGCTGTACGTCCGCAACCGGTAAGTTTATTTATTTGATCTTTAACTGTTTTATCTCTGTCTGACTATTGATGTGGCAGTTTCTCGTCTCCTGAGTGTGAGACCATGCGACACCATGACCCCGCAGTGCCAGTCCAACTTTTAAACCATCCAAACAGTCTGCCTGGCACCTGTTGCCTCCTTTTCGATGAAAAGGTGGATGCTGCTTCTCTTGTATTTGTAGCCCTGATTTTTCCATCTCAGAGTTGAAAACAGTTTCTGCTATCAATAGTATCATGTTACCAGTTTGACATTATCGTTACTGTTATGTTCTAACGCTGTTGAAAGTCGGTGATTGCAGCCTCTGCTGTCCTTGCTGTAGTAACATCAGTGCAGCACAAAGTCTGATGGTGGGGTTTCTCAGAAGGAGGATAGTATCGTTTCCCGGGCACTTCAAAAGGACACGCAGTACAACAACAAACTCAGAGCTCTGCGCTTGCAACTTCTATTGGATACTGACTTTAGAATCAAAACAAAGCTGATAGAGCAAATAATACCTCCTCCTTTGGTCCTGCGGATGTGTGCTGGTGGGGGGCACAACTTGGCCTGCTGGGGGGTTCTTTAATGTCCTGGGGGAGCATCATGCTGGAATGCTCTGTACAAACAAACCTCAACACACATATGTTCATGCAAGTGTGCATGTTTGTGTGCAGTAAATGGTAGGAGTATAAATGCAAGCTTGAAAGTTTTGTTTGCTTGTTTTTCCTCTCCCCTGGCCATATTTTATAGAAAAGCTATTTAATAGACGGAGACTGTAGTGAGGCGCTGATCACTGGAAGCAAATACCAAAAAAAGACAAGAAACTTGATCCAGAGTTTAGATGGACTCTGGACTGACCGCAAACTCTGTCTGTGGCTGTTTCAGTAAACGTAACTGCAACAACTCTAAACTTTGAGGACTTGAGAAGTTTTTTTTAAGTCCCAGATCTGTCTTTTGACAGGATCTTAAATGATACTGTTTCTGAACATACTTCTTACCTCTGTGTTGTGTACCCACAATGCATTTCTTTGATCTATATTTCCTTTCCATTTTGTTGTTTTACCTGTTTGCAGAGTACACAGGAAGTCTATTGTATACCCTCCATTATAGCAGATTTTATATTTGTTTTTGCAAATTGTAATTAAAAACCCGTTCAAATTGCTTTTGTGGATAACAGTTACTGCTTTTAAAAAAAGAAGAAGCAAATTAATCCTACACACATACTGGTACACTTGTAAGACCTGGTTTCAGCTCTTACATTCTAGAATGAGCACTTAAGGTCCTTATGCAATTTAGACGACTTTCAATCTGTGAAAAATTGGGGAATATTTCCAAGGTTAGCTTGTATGAGGCATTGGAAACCTAATCCCATCCCTGTAAATAAACTTTGTGGGATGGTTTCTGTTTATGTGTATTAGTCATTGCTGCTTTTGTCCTGCTGAGAGTACAGCCATTTGTTGTTGTTTTCCTCCTTCAGATACTACCACTATCAACTCTGTCAGCCTTGTTTACATCGTAGTATAAACATCGCATGAACTGGGGAGAAATATGCCTCAGCGAGGGAAAAAAAGAGAAGAAAATGAAAGCGTGATTTTCTTTTATTAAATAAAAAAAAATGTGTGTAAATGATTGGGTCTCTCATGTTGTTTGAAATGGCTAGCCATCTGTTCTTTCATGCTTGATGGAAACCATGTTGATGGGTTTCTCTTTTAAAATTCATGCCAAGCACGTAAATGATCCCACAGAGTCAGAGCGAAGAACCTCTATGGAAGAAAGATGAACAAAAAGGATGGAAAGAACTTCTAAAACCCTTAATTCCCCTTATAAACAATAAATTATACAGCCTGATGATTTAATAAAGTCATGACAGACAGGTGAATGTATCCAAAACAATCTTATTTCTTCACTCTTGATACATTTTTCCATGAATAAACCTAGAAAGGCTACAGTAGCTTTTATTGTTAAGATAAAAGCAACTGCTTGATTGAAATAATGTGCATGGGTAAGTGGATTTTCTACATAGTTATATTCTATATTTTCTTTTAAGTGTAGACTAAACCCATATAAAAGATTGAAGTTAATTCTGTTAGTTTCTACTGTCTGTGGCCTTTGCTTTATAAACTCTCTTCTGTTGTGCCACAGACCTCCAAAGTTCTCCTAAAATTGCTTATTTTTAGACTTACTGGAGTGCATTCACTTCAGTCAAAATGCAGTTTATTACGAAAAAAATGTATTGCCCCCTTCAAATCTAAATTTTTGGAAGTTGAAAAAGCTCATTTTCATATAAACACACACAAAACAATATATTACAAAATGACAAAAGTTAACTGCAAAAGATAACTGTAGTAGCGGGAAACTCATCTCACTGTCCCTAAACTGTGCGCGGAGGCTTCTAGTGGGGTGAAAAGTGGGACTACGTTACTATGAAGGTAGATTTGTGTCTTATTATTCAATCAGAAAAAAGGTTGCTTCAATCAAAATATATATTTTCAATAATAAAAACCTTCACTTCAATCAAAAAACCCTTTTCAGAAAAAAAGTGTTTGAATGCAAAAAAGAAAAGATTGAACACTGTTTTTATTTAATAGAAAATGCTTTTTTGATTGAAGTAATCTTTTTTGTGGGCCATATTTTGGGTAGGACATTTGTGTCTTTATTATTCAGTCCCAAAAATTTGCTTCAATTGAACATCTTTTTCCTTTGATTGAAAAGTTTGTTTGTTTTTTATTGAAGTAAAGGTCGAATGGTTGAATTTTTTTAAATTTTTTATTTTTTATTTGATTGAAGCAATCTTTTTTCTGAGTGAGTAATAAAGACACAAATCTACCTTCATACCTTACTAGGGCCCCAAGTGGGGGGAGGGCCCTTGAGGAGCACGGAATTTTATTTTCCTTTAGATATTAATATAATTTAAAATTCACATTAAATGTTGCTACCTAATGTAAATTTAACGTTCTGGGTAAATAAATCCGTTGATTGATGAATTGAATTTTGTGCCTTAGCCTATATAGTGTCTGAGGACAACATCCTCCCCCCTTGAACAAAATAGTTTAGTCCGCCTCCAGGACTTTTTATCTAGCTAGGTGCGTTCATTCTGCTGATGATGCCCAAGAAACAGTGGCAGGAAAAAGATAGAGAGAAAAAAGAAATGAGGGAAAACAACTGCTGACCATCTTCTTTCTCAAGAAAGGTGAGCCCAAATGTAAAGGAAATATCCTCCATTAAATGAACTGATGTGATTGTCAGCGCTAAAAACTGCAGATTACACGGAATTAGAAATAACATGATGCCTCATCTGTAATCTATGGTACAGTCTAAATTTTTTTTTTTGCATATGCTACCATATCATTGCAGTAGTAGACTAAATCGAAAATTAAATTAATTGTACATTATTGGGCCATAACATAATTAGACTATTAGCCTCACTTATTAGCTCAATGTCATAGGTTCATAAGGATAGGCTGTCAAATAAGTAGCAAAGCTAACTTGTGAAACTCATGGCACTCAGTTTCAGAAACTGTGACCAAGAGTGATGTAGCAACATGCACCTCATCCACCAGATACTGTGGACAAGATGGGACAAGGTGAGTTTGTAGTTTAAAATGAAAGCTGTCACCTCAGTCCACTTTGAGATGAAGAATTTCTGTAGAATTTTGATTTCTTCAAAATGCTAGTATCTAATAATATTTAGTGAATATTGAGTGATTCAAGTTTTGATCAGAAGAAATCACAGAAGTTCCTCATTTCTTTTTAAAAACCACTGTTGCCAGAGGCTTACTTTTTTGAACCATGATGGAAAGTTGGTCTGTAAAAACAAAGAAATAGCCAACGCGCCAGCACTAAACGTTAGTATAGCCCACAGTACTTCTTCTGCTTCTTTGCATTCCACTTATTGTTGTGCCAGCCCCCTACTGCAGAGCCTGGTGTCCTCAGTCCCTGCTACTAATTTGCCAAGTGCAGTATTAAGCATCCCTGGCAACAAGTCCATGGAATGAACCATGGAAACAGGCAATAGTTGCAGATTATTA
>JBAMYA010000002.1:8934964-8956595 GCA_037176975.1 Arrhamphus sclerolepis
TGGGCTGGAGACTTTTGGGGTTTGAAAGGAAAAAAGTTTTTCCTTTTTTTTTTTTTTTTTTTTTTTTGCTTTCTTTGACCAAAGAAAGCAAAAAAAAAAAAAAAAAAAGCCCCCAAAACACACACAAAAAAAAAAAACTTCACTAATTCCATTTGGACTGTCTAATGTGTTTTCTTTGATTACTTCTTTTAATGAGTTAAGGATCAAGAGAGTGACCAGAAAATAGTCTGTGTACAGCACATGCAGACTATAAAACACATCCAAACTTGGAAGTGTGTCCCAGTCTAATAGGTGTAAACTGTCTCCTCCTTAAACACCACTGTTTCCACTTCTCTCAGTCTTGATCCATAATTAAACAAGAGTAGGGGACACTTAATGGCTAGCATATGATGTTGAGACCGCTAAATAATTCCAGCTTGTTATTTTCTGTGATGAAAACCTTCTGCAACTGTGACTTACTTAGCTTTTCTGTAATTCCTGTAGGGCTTGGCTCAGCTTCCAGGAGGAAGATGCAGTTTAAATAATGATTAGCTTGCTTAGGCTGAGCTGATATGTCTATGGTCTGCCTCAGAGCATCTCTTTTACACAGCAGGAGCTGTCTGGTCTTTAAAATACTGCTGTGCACAGAGGAGTAGACTGGGAAAATTTGTGGTTTTTAGTTTACACTCCAGATAATGCATTACCATACTTTGTCATTTCTGTGCAAACTAACACTTCTTTCTTAACGGTCTTTATCTCAGTGGCACACTCCTTCCCTCAGCTTTCCTCTCAAGTCTTTTCTGGCAACTGTACACAGGAATTCCAGCATAAATTACTCATCTTTGTCGTCCGTTGTTGTGAAAGCCACAGAAAGAGCTTTGAAGAGGCTTTTATTATGGATTGTAAATTAAAACTGGCTGTGAAGTTGCACAAGAAATCAATATGTGCACCTCAGAACTCACTATACTGGCTGCATTTCTGACCGCTTTCTCAAATTTTATTCACATTTTATTCATACACTGCCGTCGTTGGAATGCATCTACTGATTCAAAATGAAGAGGAATACATTTTGTTTGAAAGCTGGTTGGTAGGCCCACATATAATCAAGTCTCTGTCCTTCATGGGAGTCTTTTCAGTATCGTTTTTGTCTGCAGCTACAACTCGGGGTATTAACTGAGATTTCTGATCACCATGGGGCGAATGCACTTCTTTAGACAGTTCAAGGAATGAAAATCAAAGTCCACAATAGTCCTTCTGTGGGCCACAGAGAGACTTGGAAATGAAAAGTCATAACCTTAGTTTTCATAAGCCTGTCAGTTTCACCCACACAGAGGAAAAGATTAAAAGCTGTTGACAATTCCAGCACCCCAGTGGACAGAGTGGGAGGTATTTTTACACCTTAGTAAATTAATCCATCAATATGTATTAACTCGAGACTTTTATCTGTTTTTTCTCGTGTTGAGAAATACTGCTTCTCTTCACTTCAGTCGTGTCTCTCTGTTTTCTTTTCCGCTCTGTCTGTGTTACTCTCCCGTGAGAACATGTCCTTAGCAGTTGTGATGAAAGAGATCTGCTGCTGGCTGCAGTTTGATTGTCTGGTTGACAGCTGGCCCAAATGTTTATTTTTCTATTTATCTCCAGCACCCTAAACCGACACATACTCGGCCACTAGCGGCATAGCGGCCCGGGCCAGTGAGAGAGGGGAGAGATAGCTGGGCAGATGTGTGCTTCACATCAAAGTTCGCTTATTTGGGGTTGCTGGATTTGACACATCTGGAATTCATGGACTCATCGGGCAGGCACACGTATACAGCAAACGTCAGATACACACGATAACACACAGATGAATGCTGGCAACCATGCTTGCAGGGGGAAAAACTATTTGGATAGCTAAATCCTGAAGTGCCTAGTTCAGTTTTTATCAGTGTCTCACAAACTCCAAGCTGTTTTCTCATATTCTTGCACCACAGAGGAGTCTCTGTGGGTCAGCTGCCTCCTCAGATGCAGAGTTCATCTTGTGAGTCCATTCAGTTTACTGTGTTTATAATACAAATCCCACAGTGGGAACTCGATGCATCCAAAATCAGTACACCTTTCATCACTGAGATTAAAATATTTTATTCAGTCCTCCTCAGTAAGGAGTATAGCAGTGTTGCAGAAACATTTCCGGAGAGAGGGCTTATCACTTTTTCCGCTTTTCTCCACTGGAGGGTTTGTATTGCTGTACGTTCCTCTTTAAAATTTCTTAAAGGAGTTCAACTGGATCCAAATCAGGCTATGTGCTTTGCCAGGCCTTAGATTTCATTTTTTTTTTTTATTCCTGCTGAAATTCTAGAGTGTTTTTCTGAAAGCAGTTTAGATCATTATCGTCATCAATACTGGAAGTCTTCTTGTCAGCATTTAGTGTGAAATAATAACAGTCAATCATGGTACACTCTATTAATTTAACTTTGCTGATATCTTTTGAAATCTTTCCACCCCGTTTCATCACACTCTCCTTCATGTGCTTCACCGTCATCGTAGCAGTTCTGGCCAAATCCATCTGACCTGAAACATTTTATCTGGGTCTCCAAATATTCAAGTTTTCTGTTAATAATTCTTTAATAACGTTTTGTGCCAAGCCAGGGATTATCCACGCTATGATTATATAATTATATAATTCTATTATAATTTTTGTCCGTGTATCAAGTTTGAAGTACTTTTTTAAAATCTAGTTGCGTAATTAGTTACTATCAATTGCAAAATTTTAAGAAGACTGATGTTTTTACTCATGTATGTATGTATTTATTTATTTTTAGCTTAATACATCTTTTTCTGTTCTATTTTCCATCTTCGTGAGAACTCACAGATTTTTCAGTTGCTTCTGTGACTGATTTATTTCGTGGAGACGTCGTACCGCCATGCAAAGTCAGGAAATCTGATGTTCACAAGTCATTTTATAAGCACGTTATACTGGAAATCCATGATTTTTGCTTCAGTGAGCATGAATTTTCTAACTTGAGTCAATGGTCAGTGAACTGACAACTGTCAGGTAATCTGAGTATAATATCTGGGCACCCATAGTGCATTGCATGTTGTCAGGGTGAATTCACCAATGCACTCAAATAGCAACTAAGTGCGGCCATATGCAATTTAAGACAATTTAAGGATCTTAACATGGTATTTGCAAATAAAACACATAAGAGCTATGATATAATCTGTTTTGCAAGCATTAAAAGATTTGAAAGTCAAGATGTTGGACAAAATATGACCTGGTGGATTGTTTTAGAACAGAAGTGGATCCATGCTGTTACTTCATTATACTTTTTATATTTCTTATATTTCTTTATTGATTTCATGTAATCCCAAGGAAACTTTAGCACAAACTGTTGTTTGTATTACATTCTAATTCAATAAATCTTTTCAGATCAGATTTCGATAAGCGGCAGAAATAATAATTTCCTGGTCCCACTGGAGAAAAATTTATAAGATCAGTCATGAAAATTCAAGCCATTTATATAAATAGAAAACTTGGTGCCAACACATTATGCACGAGGGACAGAAGAGTGAGCAAAGTTATTCTGTAAAGACAATGAATACCCTTTTAAGAAATCCATCCAGTTTTTGTCCTATTCTCATACATAAAAAAAGATTGACAGATATATTATATGTCAATATTTGTAGAAATCTTTGTGGTCTCGAAAGTGTCTAGCCAACCGAGTGCCATTCTGAGAACCAGGTGCATAAAATCTTCATGCCTGCTGAGAAATTTTAAACCAAAAGCATCTGTACACAAACACGGAGACACAGACTTTCTCTCTGGTTTCACCTCCCCAGGCTAGCATACCAGCAAACCGTTGTAAAAGCCTAGCAGCCTAGCGGGGTGCTTCTTCCAGCCCAGTTACAGCATTTTCTTGTCTGTCCTTCCTAAAGCGTTGCAACAGGTTTGTTCCACTAGCTGGAACTGAAGAGAAGGGCAGGTGAGGTCACACGGCCCCCCGACCTCCTAACCTTTGCTGTGTTAACCTCTGGCACTGGCTATATATTCTTTGCTGCAAACAGGAAGCAGCATTTGCCCCCGAGAGGTGGCTGTTTGCTCTGTGCATCTGTGCTGACGCTATGAGACGGACCGGACATTCCCGGACCATTCCCACACCTCTGACCCTAGCGGAAAACTCTCCTCTTGTCTCCGTTACTCGTCCTTCCTCACCTTTCCATTCAGACTAACTGTGTTGGCTACGATGTCACTAACTGAATCATACCATCGCCTCAGGGGTGGAAAGATGAGCCAGTTGTGAGGATGGATCAGTGACAGGCTTGTTGATCAGGAGAGAGAGAACCTGAAAAAAAGTTTGACATACGTTTCTGTAGGTCTAATGGTGATTATAAAACTGTAAGGGCAAAATGTAACAAACTTTCCTGGTGTTGTCTCTAACAACTAATCATTTTATCAAAGTTACCTTATGAGTTCTCTGTTTCCAAGACATCAGTGCAACAGATTCGTAAATGAACTTCTTTGTCACATTTTGTGTATTTGCATCAACATTTTTCCATGAGCGCACGTCGAAAGCTGAGCCATTAGTCTGTGGTTACTTTAATCCCTATGATGGTCTCTGGTGTTGATCGCGGGGACTTGATCTGCTCTTTCTCGTCTCTCAGGGGTCTGTTAAAGACGACAGAGTCTCCTCCAAATGTATAGCCAGTTTGCTCTTTGACTAGTACCCGAGCTTTTCATTGTAAACCTGGATTTGATCCCGACAGCTGTTGTTTGTGTTCATTCACACAACACAAGCTCCCACAGTCACCACAGGACAGTAAAGCCTGCCACACTGTTCCACGGGGGAGATGTGAGACCATTAAATAGGACCAGATTAATGCCAGACATTACTCTTGGAACAAAGAGAATTTCTTCATTATTTTACTTTTGTCTCTGCCGAAATATGAATATCAGATGTTCCTCCAATTTATCTTTGTATCTCGAGAACCTTTAGTCAGACCAAGTTACCTAAAAAAGACTTTCATTTAGCTTTGTTTACTTAGTCTCAACTGTCCTTTTGTTGTTTATATAATAAGCTTTGTACTAATACATAGCGGCTGACTTCTGCAGCTTGTGGTCGTTCTGCATAAAGTGCAATGAATTGTCTTTCAGTTTATGTTGTTTTTACGCAAGAAAGAAATCTACTAGTCTTTCTTACATTCCTCATTACTATTATTATTTTTAGACTTTCCATTTTGTCTTTAAAGCAGATGTTCATCACGTGAAAAATGTGATTTGAAATAACGGTCCTAAAGTGCAGGCCAGTGGTGCAAAAATAAAGAAAAAAAAGCTCCAAGCAAATAATGAAATCACAATAAGATGGGGAGGATGCAACAAAAGCTGTAACTCACATTCCAGTTTCATTGTAGAAGACATTAATGTCTGTTAATTCACTGTAGCATGCAACAAGGTTGTTCAGTTGTTAAAATCTCTGGCATGCCATGTCTGGACTGACGGGTAAAAATGAACCTACATATTATGTGAAAAAGCAGTGTATTAGTCTCAGGATGGATGGTCAGCAAATGTGAGTCAATGTTATTATGAAGTGGTTTCATTTCCAACACATCAGATAATGGATAATTTACTATAAGCTGTTGTAAAATACTTCACAAGTGAGCACAGCATCTTTGTTTTGAAGCAGTTTGTCTGCCTACCCACATATTCCTGCCCTTTCTTTTTGTCCTCCCTCTTTTAGCATTTCTCCTTTCTTCATGTGAGATGCCCCCTTGTTGTCAGCATCTCTGCTCACAACTGAATCTCATCTTTTTTCTTCACAGAATGTCCTAGTAGTTTCTCTCTTTTCCTTGTTTATCATGCATATTCTTCTTCACGGAGAACAGTGTCTTGGTTTTCCTGAGGCCAAAAACAACAAGACCATCACTGGAAAAAAGGATGTACACATTGGCCTGGCTTCTACACATTTTAAAGATGAGGAAATGCTTTATCTGATTTTGTATTTTTAAGAACAGCTGTTATCCTGACTCATTTAATGAAAGACAGCAAATCATATGTGCTTGTGCTTTGGTACAGGAAAAATACATAAAACTGTTGATTTGTAGAGGAAACATTCTTCAGGTTTTATTTCCTTTCCTTCTTTATTTTGACCTTGTACGCATGGTTTGCTCTTATCAAACATGAAAGAGCTTGGGGGCCGTAGTTTGACTCAAGGTCTCGATGGTCATGGTTGGCATTCACAGAAAACAGAACCACAAAAGCACCAAAGATAGTATTGTGCTGGCATCTTTGACCAGCCAGCCTGCAGCAGAGATAATCTAATGCCACCAAGATGTCTGGACTGGCTTCGTGAGCTTCCCCAGCAGCATGCCTCAGGTCTGCGAGGTCCAGTTCCCTGGAGAGAAGTTCAACTGATATTTCCCTTCAAAGGAACATTTTTCCCCCCAGGCTGCACACGACCACAACTTCCCAGCTTTCTTCATCTGATTCCAAAGTATTGTGCTGACCGAGACGAGGTACGCAGTCTATACCAGGGGTGCTTTTTTATGTTTAGGGCAAGTTGGGAGAAAGGTAGATGGGGAACAAGAGAGACATTGTTGGTGTGACTGATAAAACAGAGGTTTGGCTTCCCTCTTCAAAGTTTCCTGGAAGCAGTTCACTCCAGAGTGAATCAGTTTGCTCTACAAATTGCGTTCCTTTGTTCTGAGTTTTAACAGTTTTTTTCACAGCTTTATAAGTTGTGCATCGTTGGGTGTGCTGTAAGCAGGAACTATCATCTACCCGTTAACTATCTGTTACCACTCCATCCTGTTCAGGGTTTTAAGATGCTGGAGTCTATCCCAGCTGTCATTGGGTGAGAGATGGAGCTCACCCTGGACACATCACGAGCCCATCCCAGCTAATTAAGAATATGTTTATTGGTGGCATTCAGCTAAAATATAAACATTAGGCTGAAAGGCCGGCTGTGTAGTCTAGTGGTTAAGTGGGTGGACCATATCTGAGGCTCAGTCTCATGAAGTGGATCATGAGTTCAACTCCTGGCTCATCCTGTGTGTCTCTCTGTTCCCATTCCCTCCCTCTCCCCACTCAATAAAGGCCACTAGAGCTAACAAAATCTTTTTAAAAAACACACAAACATTAGGCTGAAAATGAGCCAGACTTGCTCAGAATCAATTGCTGGTTATCAATCCCATTGACAAGGTAAAGATGATCTAATTGCAGTTTTTGTAACGCTAGTTGTTCTCCACCAAGCAGGTGGCATCATTCAGTGATGGAGCAGATCAGGGCCTCACCAGTTCTACCAGCTGATCAGTTTAGATCAGTGTTCCCCAATGCAGAACTTTGGGGGTTGCTGCCCTGCATGTTTTAGATGTTTTCCTGCACCAACACAACAGATTCAAATAAATGGATAGCCATCAGCTTGTCATTAAGGCGTGCACAAGTCTGTTAATGATCCATTCATTTGAACCAGCTGTTTTGGAGCAGGGAAACATCTAACACATGCAGGGCAGTGGTGCCTGGATAGGGGAACACTGGCTTAGATGTTGACTTATTTGTATGAAATCTTATATAAACTTCATGGGTGTGGAATAGAAGATCTTTATTTATCAAATTTTTCTGTTTGATGTTCATCAACACCCCCATCGTTCTTCATCAGCAAAGTTAAATAATGCTCAGCTGATATTTATGCAGCTACAAACTGACATTGTGCTGAGTGACTTTACAAATTGTGTAAAATGGAAGTGGAACCATTGATATAAATCTGTGGAGTTTGTCTTGGCTATATTCAAAATAATTGTAGACACCACAACTACTGATATTTAGGATGTTGGTTCTTTTTTTCTTCCTGTCCAAGACTTCTAGAGGCCATAGGTTTTACTAAAGTCTTGCATTTCCATCTGCTATGGTCAACTTTCTCTTCTATGTTTCAAAGCAAAGTGCAGTTTCCCTGACATTTACCCCCTTAAAAGCATCATGGAACTGTATTTCCAAACGTCATGAACATTTCTCATTGTATGGTGTCATGCTACTCATAAGTTTGTTGGGTTTTTTTGCATTACGTTTTTCATGGAATTTGTGTAGTTAAACTATATGTATATATGAAGTGAAAATATCGTGAATATACATGACATTCTTGACTTATTTCAAACATTCTCAATAAATTCAATAAAAGAACGACAAGGAGCAGAAATGATTATCCAAGTGGAGGATTTTCATTCTTCAACCCTCCTGTATTGAGGGCTATTTCGGATCGTCTCTGCTTAGATCATTCTTTTTTGTTTCCAAGTCTGTGTCCTCTACACATCTGATTATGATTGATTTGTCATAACTGTCAACTTTCTTTAAACACTTACATCATGGAAATTGTATCCATCCAGCATATGGCTTCCTTTGCACTGCTAGACGTTCAGCTGTGGCCTCTGCCAGTCATGTTATCCCAAAGGACCTCATAAGTTAAACTATTTGATTTAAAAATCGCTTAAAAGGACTTAATGATGCATGAATTCTTCAAATTTTTATTGGCACAGATGATGCAATGTCTTTCTCCTTATCTTTTTGACAGATGATGCTTCACCATGCCACAAATTGTAGTCATTTCTAGCTGCAGTTAACCTGGTGTCATGTGATCAGTTTACTGTCCTTAATCTTTAATTCATTTTTTTTTACCTGCAACCTAAGTAAATTCAGAATATGACTTTTTAGATTTATTATTCATGTTTCTAAA
The DNA here is from genome assembly GCA_037176975.1 of Arrhamphus sclerolepis. Taxonomy (NCBI): domain Eukaryota; kingdom Metazoa; phylum Chordata; class Actinopteri; order Beloniformes; family Hemiramphidae; genus Arrhamphus; species Arrhamphus sclerolepis. The sequence goes on from JBAMYA010000002.1 coordinate 8,943,640, forward strand.
CTCTTCGGGTGACCTGCAAAGAGCAGGAAATAACTTAGCAAATGGTGGGAACTTAAGGAAACTCAAGTAAACCATTTGGACGTGGGAGTGACTGGTCACCATAACTTTCTGTGACAATAATCATGTCTCCATTGTGGAGGTTTTTGCAGGTGGGAAGCGAGATATGGATACACAATGTGGTGAAAACCCTTTCCAAAATGTACAAAGCAAGTCATTTTCAGCTCCCTGCTTACTTGGCGTGAGGCACGGCAGACCTGAGGGCTCCGTCATGCACGTTATCTGCAAGCCAGCAGAGATCAGAGGCCAGCTTCCACTCACGCCATCTCAAAGACACTACATATAAACAACAAGAAAGGAAAGGAACAGAAGCATGGGAGAAATGAAGAAAAACAAAATAGGAACAGAACTGGAGGGGAACAATGAGATGACAGAAGGATGCATAAAGAGAGCAGATGAAGAGATGCGTCTGAAAGAAGAGGAAGAATAATACATATCAATAAACAAAGGCATTCTGAGCGTGTCTGGGGCTGTTTATGAAGAACTTCCTTGTGTTTCTTGATAACCCTTTAAGTAGAATATTGCTTGTCTGTCACTGCATGTCACTACTTATTGCAGATGCAATTTTCAAAAAAACTGCTGGCAGTTCACAGAACAATATGCATAAAAAAGACTGGCCGTCTTTTACCATTATTGGTTCTGTATCCGACTAACAGAGGTCGGATCCCACCGCTTGCTTTCTTTGCTTTTGTAATATCATGCTGAGCCTCATTTCTCAGTGCTGGTGCTCACGTTTGTGTTGCTGGGTCTTGGAGACTTCCTGCTGTCAAAGTAATCGTTTAATCTCTAACTTAATTTACTTTGTGCCTTTCAACTTTGTGATATCTGTGTTAGCTTTCGAGTAGTCCAGTGATGTCATATCATCTATCACACTGTCTTCTCTCTGGGGCCCTGAGTGTGGAGCAGCTGAATAGTCTCTTTTCTTCATTTCTTCAAACCTAATTACCACAAGACCTCCCTCACTTGTATAGAGTGATTGTTTTAGCCTCTCCTACATATGTCAGCTCTCCTGTTTGCACGTAGATTCCTGACCCTGGCATCAGGTACAATAATATTATCTCAGTCGAGTGTCTTGCTTATGCAATCTGCAGCATGGGACTGTAGTTAACTGTGCCCAGACTCCAATTTAAGAGGTCCAAGCTCCCTCCACAGCTTAGACTGTACTTCAGGTCAAAATTAACCTATGAACAAAGCAGTGACCTATGACAAATAGAGTGTAACACTACACCCCCCTCTTCGTGCTCAGCGTAGCGCGGTATGACTGACACGACATGGCCTGCTTCACTGAGATGTTAATGGAGGGGTCATGAAGATCAAACCTATCCTGGGGGCAAAGTGAGAGAATTGCAAAGACGTATCTATGTTACAGCAGTGGAATACTTTGGGAAATGGCTCTGGAACTGCAAGGGAATTATTTCTCAATTGCATTAAGTGCCGTCGCCCTCAGCCAGTATGATGTTGATGATATCGTCCTGCAGTCACATGTGTGATGGTTATTTATACTGCAGCTGCAGGGAGAATGACTTGGAACGGACGGAGTGAAATGGTCATGAGAGCACGTCAAGGACAGCTGTCTGGTCAGCTGGCTGTACAGTGAGGTTCTAGTTATGAAGTTCATTTCATCAGTCTGTTGTGCTTCCTGCTTTTTTTGATGCTTGTAATTTATCTTCATGGTCTTTTTTTGTTAAAGCATCACAACATACTTTCTTTTATGTTAAAATATCAGTTCCAATTTCATTTGAAGAAATATTTGATTACTTTCAGGAAGTAATGGCTGTCTCTCAAGCTCTCCTGTCCATACTATCGACAAAAAACTCAAAAGCGATCAAAAAAATCTTACACTGTCATAGTAGTGACTTAACCTCTACTTCTATGTGGAGGTTAAGTTTTATGCTAAAGGTTGCCAAAGTTCCTTTGTGCTGCTTTAACATGACAGTTTGGAAGGAAAACACTGGTTACCCCTGACATAAATAAAGCATTGATTTTCGAAGTACTGATAGTTTTATCTGGTAACAAGCATAAAATGATGTATGTCATAAGCAAAAACAAAAAGAAACTGGGTTCATCAGCAGTGGTTCTGTAACAAGAATTTTTTGGGCCAAAACACATCCCTGGCCGGTTAAGTTTTCCAGTGAGGCCGGGAAAAGCTGCTGGGAGAGAATGTGCTGACTCAGTGCTAACTGAAATTGCAGTTAGCAGGAGATGACATTTCTTATGATGTTTCCTTTCAAGAATCACCTTTTCTCATTCATTGCCACCATTGCAGTTATATGCAAACAGAAACGCAACAGCCATCTCAGCTCCTTTCATTTCAGTCTCATCATTCTAGTTTATTTTCTTCTTTTTTCTTCATCTTCTTATTCTTTGTTTTCTTCCTCTTTTATTCATTGGCTGTTGGCAAACAGTTAAAGTTGTGCGCTACCTCAACAGGTGGTATGATTGGCAGTTTGCTAAATTAGTGGAGTTTACCAGGTCCATCATGTAGACACGACGGTTGAAATGACTGAGGAAGAGGTCAGCAGTGTTATAATTCCAGCCTCCATCTCAATCTCTGCTAACGGAAACTCATTTTATAAGTAAATGATGGCAAAAGGCTCCATGGCCCCTTCTCTGTCAGCACCCCATCCCAAAGTCTTTAACTGTAATTCATTTATGACTCCCAGTGTCTGCTTGGTTAGTATAAATATACAATATTTTCCATTCTGAATTGCATCTGCTGTAATCCAACATGGTCTCCGGTTTCACGAGTGTTTATAATGCTCCCCTATATGTTTGAATAATATTTAGCTTGTCTTAGACATCTGACTGTTATATGGGTAAATAATATTTGTATGTTTCATTTAAGATATCGGAGATAAGATGAGATAATACAGGCCCCATGAGCCCCTTTAATAAGCAGGTAATGATTCAAAACGCTTAAACATTCATATTTAAATGTTCTATATATTTATCTATTCTTTGTTAAGTGTTCATGAAATTAATGCGTTGCAATGTGCTCTGGAGAATCTTGATTATACAAATGTTGAAAGTATGAGAATACTGGGAATACTACGAAAACACGATGAGGTAGAAAAGTTGAAGAAAACGCCGGCTCACGATTGTGCTGCAGTTTATGGTGATCTGCTCTATCCACCCAATCTCTCCCACATAATCCTGTCATCCCTTATTCTTGTCTTTTGTGCTAATTGCAACAGAAAATAAGCAGAGGCTCTCCCCACAGTTTGTAACCATGCAGTTACCGCAGGTATGTTAACTGGGCCTGGCTTTTGGTCTCTGTGCATTAGCTGCACATTCCAGTGGTGTGGATAATGGGAAGCTCTATTAAGAGCTATTTGTGGCTGTGCTGTGGCGTGTTTCACCAGATTCCAACATTAGCCAGGGTTTTTAAAGTCCACAAGTGAATGATATAAGGGGAGTGAAGGTCCTATGCTTTGTCTACATTTGTCCTGTTTCTGGTGACGGCCTTCTCTCCATGTATATTTGCTCTGTGTTTAAGCTGACCGCCATGGAAATGTATGTTTGTTTACTGTCTGGGCTCGTTTAGGCATCTGTTTTACACCTTCACCTCTGCGCTCATGCACAGCTACGCAGCTCGTACTGTATGTGTGCATCTCCGTGACTGCTGGAGGCATTGTGTCTGCGCTTGTGAGGGGTGCACTGTTGACACTGAGCTGCAGCGGGAGAGCTTCCTTCTCCCTGCTTACAAAAAGCAAACAAGCTAATCAGAGCCAGCACCTTGGCCCCATTTCACCATCCAGTCGGTCAGCCGGACGGAGTAGAAGACCAGCCTGCTACAGAGGAGTTACAGTTACAGTGGAAAATGTGTTGGAGTGGGTGGGTGTTGGAGGAAAGGGGAGCATCCAGATGTGCCCCCAACAACCTCCTAAAATTGCTCTAAACTTTAACGCTTCACTGGCCTCATCTACATTAACAACCATTATTATTCCTCTCGACACTTTGCACAACTCCAGTTTTTTTTTCTCAAGCAATCTAATGGGTAAAACAGTTGACGGTCTCACCTCAGGGTGCTTTTATTGGCTACTCTAGAGCTTTTAATCATGTTACATTATTCCCATCAGCAGGTGGACTTAGTAATGCTTTTTTTTAATGCACTTAAGGGCTTCTTTGTTATGGTAGTGTGAAAATGTAGACTTATTTACAACCCTTGAAACATCCAGGTGCCATTGCTTTTGGTGTTTGAGGCTTACTGTATCCTTGCATGATTCGTGCCGTGCCAAGGTAGCGATTGCAGACAGAATCCATCTCGCAATGCACCAGTCTATGTATTTGCAATGGGATCTATTGGATTTCATGTAAACATTCAGCTTAGTTCAATTCAGTTTTATTTGTATTGCATTTATTTCAACACAAGTTGTTTCTTGGCACTTGTCAGAAACCCAGAGTATGACCCCTGAGCCCATGGTGAGCCTAACAATGGCGATTAAAAAAAAAGCCCTCTTGACATGACGCCTATTGATTGAAAGAAGGCTATAATTAAGGGAATCTTACAGTATTAGGTATGTGAAATCTGAATTTGTCCCTCCCTTGATGGTTATGTTGGATTAACAGTCCACCAGGTTAAAGAACCAAAGGAACTTTTCCAATTTTTTTTTAGCTCACAGGATCCCTCCGTAGGTGGAGGTAGATCTGAAGTCGCTCTCATCACACTTTCCAATATTTACTCCTTTTTTATGTCTCTCTGTCTTTCATTTTCTCTCATACTGTTACTTTCTTGAGTCTCTTACTCCTGGGTCCCAGCAGGAACGGAAGTGCTATGGTAAGGCCGCACCTTTATGTAAACTTGTAATCTCATGAATCCAGAGAACAGGAAGAACCTAGAAGCACCTCTGCCTCTGAAATGCTCCCAGTGGGACGTAAGGTCCTCAGGTACCACTGAGGACAGACATGATGTCCCACTGAAAGCCAAACTTCAATACACCCAGATTGTGGTGCTTCCAAACCCAGAGGGACCCAGGGTTAGTTGACTCTGCCATGATGTCCACTGAAGCTCTGTGAGCTAAGTTCTGTAAAGCCATAAACAGGCGACAGAAGTCTAAAGTAACTTTGGATGCTAATGCTTTAATGTTATTATCCTGGCAGATCTGTTATCAGTTTGATTCAATTTAATGTAATTCAATATAATTTCAATATACCATACCAACTTTATTTATAAACCACAACAATGGACCAAAGCGCTGTACAGCAAGTGAATCAACGGTATAAACATAAAACATTGTGAAAATTGAAAACTTTCATAAAACATAAAATCAGTAAAAAAAAAAAAAGAAGCTCTTTCAAAATGAATAATAATAATTGAAATAATTGTTTAATTAAAAACCCTTAAAACAAATAAAATATAAATCATAAAAAACACAATGTCTAAAGTTATTGTGTGCAAAGAAACCAAGTAGCTTTTGAAAATGGAGTTTCAGGTTTCTTCAGTTTTTATATGTTAGATGAATTATTTAGATGCGAAGACTGTTGGATATAAATGAGTAGTAGGCCTTTGCCTTTGCCCTTTAATCATTGTAAATCTGGCATGTGTTAGCTTATTTGTCTATATTACAAGAGCAAAGCCTTCAACTTGTTCAGCTTCAACTCAGATCTGACAGACTGCAGATAACATGAGGTCAAACACGGCATTCTCAAAATATTTGACTTTCGCATATGAAATGGGTCGAGTCCAGCTCCTTCTTCCCTGAAGTATTGTTGGATCCAAAATGTGCCTGAATTATTAGATTTATTTCAGTGAAGAGAGCACTGGTTGTATTTTCCTGTCAATTTGATGGTTAGATTTAGCAGCAAATGATTGACATGCTGTTACCTCAACAAGGTCAATACTTTCAGAAGCCAGAAGAGGCACATGAGAAGCTATCATTGTTTTCCTGTGCAAAACTGGAAACAGAGCTGTGTTCAGATTGCAATAGCAACATTTATTAATCAACTTTTTGTGCATTTGTTATTATGTATAGAACATTCTACTCATGCGTTATCTGAAACGAACCCTAACAACTTAAACACAGTTTATCCACTTCTCTTAATGTATCCTGAATGATGCTTGTCCTAATATTTGTCATTGCCTCCAGTCCATTTCATCTATCTGTGTACTTTAAATGACCTTTAGCAAGTCATCAATCACAGCATCCATTGCTCCACCTCACCGCCATGTTTGGGTAACAGCTACAGACTCTGGATAAGCCTCCTTTTTGTGTACCATTGGCAGTCGGTCGTGCAAACATACAGAAGCTATAAGGCCTAACAGACTTATATCATGTAATCAAAAGTGTGTATTTCAGTGGAACCGCTTTCATCTCCCTTCCTCAGTTTAAGTGTGTCCTTCCAGATGGGGTTGCAGTTTTGTGTGTGTGTGTGTGTTTGTAACATCAGATGCAGATTTAAACTCATCCATAAACCTCTGTAAACACACACTCTGCCTTCTCTGCTGCTCCCCTTGAGGACCACAAACAAATAAATCCCAGCCCTCAAATTAGCATCAGTCTGTGCTTAACCGCATGCACACCTTGACACGAGGTGACCTTCCTCTCATCTGCTCACCCCCGTGAGAGTTGTAAAGAAGTTGCTTTTAGACAGGTTCGTGATTACCCATGGTCCTCCTTGGCCATCCTTGACCCGCTGAAAGCTAACAGAAGTGACCTGGGCGTATTGTAAGTGAAGCTCATACTTGTCCTGTGAACCTCCTTACTCTGTGTCAAGTTGTGTCCATGAATTTTGTTCTAGGCTATATCTTCCTCTGTCAACACTCCACATCCTGGCTGGCCTCTTTGTGGGAGTGGAGAGCAACAGTGAGAGGGCAAGCTTTAGATGATACAGTTACAGCAACATGTCAGTAGAAGTGTTTCTGTTTCATGACAGAGGTCGTTTATCTATCCCTGCTCTTCTTCACTCAAAGTGTGGCCTCCTCCCAACGCAACACCAGAAGTAACACACATGATGGAACATGAGAGCGTCACACTTTCTCCCAGCAGCATACAGTAGATTTCGCTGGAGTGGAGTCGGGCTGGTCTAATTTGTCAACAGGAAACATATTTAAGATGCAGTCTGGATTTGTGTAAACATTCTGATGAGGTTGTTACACCTTCTTTGCATGCAAGAGTCTGGTAAATGTCATCTTCAGAGTGTGTATGTGAGCTGTATTCATGTGGTTTCTGTGCTTCTGCCCATTTGTTGCCATTCCCTGGGCTTGCTTGTTGATTCACAGTGCACATGTGTAGAATAACTTTTGTGTAAATGAACATGTTTGGGAGATGGTCAGCCAAGCAGACTCCACAGTAAAGGCGTAATGACAATAGTGCATCAGTGTTGACTCTGGTTGTCCACTCAGACATCTGAAAGTGAGCGCAACTGGGTTCTTTCCACCATATCAGTATGACAAATGATATTCTACTTCACGTGATTGTTCAGACCAACCAAGATGGCAGTGCAATTGCTAAGAACGGCTTGGATCATCATGTTTTCACAGCTAAAAAAAAAAAAAAAAATGACAACAGTCATTCACCACCACTTCTCACCATGGGTGTCTGTCTGTGACACCAGTCTGGTTGTGGCTTTGCCTGCATCATGCACTTAATTTCTCTGATTTGCTGCATGCTTGTCCAGTGGCATCTAGAGGTAGAGTCTTCTGCGTCCACTGGTGCTGCTCCTTAGAAAGTCAGATCCATAGGAACCAGACTAATGTTTGTATCAAGGAGGAAAGGAAAATTAGTGTGCTTGGCCAGGGCACACAACTGTGACAAGTAAAGAAAAGACTCCTCTAATATAGTATGTGCTTTGTATGCCTTTAGACATCTGAGTACTTTTAGACTTTAATAAGTATATTCTGTGGTTTATATATTTAAAATGCGGATTTTTAATAGAAAAACCCAGTCTTTGTTTGGCTAAATCAAATCTGTGTAATTTAATCTGAGCCCATGGGCCTGTTTCTTTCTTTTTGTGTGTCCAGTCACAATTACATTTGTGTGTATCTGATGAGGAAGTCAGAAAGAGACACACATACTATTTGAACACAGCCCTAAGTGAAAAAATGTGATGTTCCCATTGATATAAATGCTGTTTGTCACAACCGTGAAAGTCAAAAATGCTCGTAGACGTCTACATAGGGCAGGTTCAGTCATTATCGAATTAACAGTGGCCTCCGTTCTGCCCTGTATTTATAACAGTGGTAACTTCAGAGCACTAATGAATAAAGAAAAGTAAGCTCTCCTCAGTCCTCACAGTTCGTCAGTGTCAGATGGATTACTGAAGCATATAAAAATCCAATCTAAACACACATGTGGCCCCTGAAATCTCTCCAGGGATTGTTGCACCGTGACCCAATGTGCAGCTACAGTCAAACAAACATCAAAGAAATTGGAAGTTTAGACAACTTGATAGTCTGGGTACCACAGAGGAGGAAACCTCTGACTCTGTTATTCAGTTCGACATGCACACCTTCCTCTTTGAGTCTTTTGAAACTCAGTAGCAGCGGCTGGTCAATTAAGGTACATGTGTGTGGTATGTTTCTGGCTCCTGTGATGTGGGGCTCTGTGATATAGCGTTTGGAGGACGTCTGTCTCAGCATTGTCCATGTAAAAGTTTGTGTGCATGAAACCGAGTGCTGCAAAAAGGCTAGCAGGTACTCGTGTCATTGTGGTGAGTCATGTGGTGAGGTCTTGGCAGATGTTGGAATCTCTTCAAAGTGAGTTTGCTGCTGCTGTGAAATGAGCTGAAAGGATCTGGACAGAAGAGATGAAAGAAGCTGAGAGAGCAGTGGGACTGTTGCAGAGCATGGCTGTGAGCGGAGACCTGCAACACAACAAGTAACACACTCTCAAGTATTGTGCGTGTATTTGTGTTTTGTAGAGTGGTTTTTGGATGCTTGATGAGCTGTGGCTCCTGTGTAACAGGTGCTGTGTAGAGAGATTCAGACCTGCACGCAAAGAGGAAAGAAAATGTTAGAAACCAGTTGTTTTGACAATCATGCTCACTTGAGCAAAATCATCCAGAGTGGAGCACATGATTTCAGGCCTTTGATGTTGAAAAATTGAGTGAAAGGTTACATTTTTTGCCTTTAGAATTTATTTATTATACTCCATTTACTTCCAACACTGAGAAATGTGACATATTATGTCAACATACAACTACATTGGAAAAAAATAAGTAAAAACAGACCTTTAAACAGTATTTATACTACTTTCATCAACAGCATCTTTTTTTTTTTGCAGCAAGAAACAGATTATAGCAAAAAAGCAACAGTAGTGTTTCTGTGGCTTTTTAATGACATATATTTGAACGTACATCAGTACATTGCATTTACATATTTGCTTTTGCATGTGTCATCCAGTGTTTACTTTGCATCAAGTATAAGATACAGACATCCTGAATGTTATAGGGAGCACCTGGGTGACCTTGCAGCTGCAGTGCATGACACTCGCCATGAGTGCAACTGCGTGACTGTGAAGCCCACTGAGCCATAATGAAGGGAATCCATCAACAAGGGGCAAAGAGTCCATAGTCAGGAAGAAGCAGGTGCAACTGGATACTTTACCATAAAAAATGGAGAATCTGGAAACTTTCTCTGTGGAAGAAAAAAAAATGGAAAGGGAACAATTATTTTCTCCAGGTCAAACGTTTTTTGGTGACGATCTCGGCAACTTAAAGAAGATGACTTGTTGACAAATGAACAGGCTGGGTGATGAATAGAAAAACCTCAGGCAAAACTAAATTGTTTCCTTCCATTTGCGCTCAAAATTTCCAGGCACATTTTTTAAGTACTCCAAGAACAAAGATAAATTGAGGAAAATAAGGGGGTCTCCTTTTTTCCTTACTTGGATTCCTCACATCCATGCCTCCTTCTCTCCATAGTCAGCCAGTCAAGCCTCATATAATGAGGCCTAAACACGCTGTGTGTGTTTCCTAACAGCTGGGCAGGTCCCACTGAACCGAAGCACCATGGATGGCTGCTAATAACCCACCCTAATAATCCCTACATTACCTAATGTCTTTCTACATTCAGCGCTTTTAAATGCCCATTAATTATAATGCCAACAGTTAATGCCATTGTGACCATAGTCCCAGAGGTGGGAGCTAAAGCTGGATGATGGCTGGTTGACTCTGCAGTGGTGCAGCAGGCTGGCTCGTACTCTTGGGTGGTGATGGTTGGTGATTGCTTCAAGCCCCACAAAGGTGAAGTCCAGAACAGAGCCCCCTCAGCAGGGCATCTGCTTAATGAGTGCCAGGGCGTGCTGCTTTAGCTCTAGACTGGAAAGAAGTGAAATGCACATACAAGCTAGATATTGTGCTGAAACTAAGTGTGCACAGACACACACACGTGCAGTCTCAATGCTTGTTTGCTCTGTACTCCGTTTCCACATCACAGTGAACACAGGAAGAGCATGCTGGGAGGACCCACAGAACAAGTAGCTGAATGTTAAGTCCTCATTTGATGGCTTACATTAAAGCCACATTTTCTGAAACTGGCAAATTTGATTTTAAACAGCATTCATATGCAGACACACTGGCACAGTAATGTAATAATGCAGCGGTTTCAAGAAAAAATAAAGAGAAGAAGAAACTCCTTCAGCTGTAATTTCACAAGTGTTTTATTCCAGATCAAGATGGCATTAAGTTTAGCAGTTCACGTCTTGATTACACTGCTCTGAGTGCATGGCCTAATTGGACACACAGAGGAGCTCCCTCGGAGGATAGTAAGCCTTGCACTGGGGACTCTGGGAGCTTTACTGGAAGCCATTAAGGAAACAAGACATTTCCGACCACATGGAAGTAGAAAAAAGAAAAAAAAAAACCCTCAAATTTAGGGAACGGGAGGGGGAAAAATACACTTATCAGCGTATAATTGTTAAAAAATGAATGTGTGTGTGTGTAAAAACATAAATCCTCTGACCATACTAAGTCGTAGTGCTCAGACAAGGATTAACACATAACGTTCTTACACTGTGCTGTTGTTGATCTAACAAATTAAACCAAAGAGAAAAAGGTTGTGAGCAATACTAAGTACCCCTTTACTACTTTACAACAGTTTTAAATGTTTTGCATCCAGGTACTGCTAATCATAAGTCATTAATGAACTGACCAGCATCGCTTGCAAAAACCTTTTTAAAAGCAGTTTTTCTTAAGCTAAGAAAAAGTCAGGTTGTCCAGTAATTGTGTTTGACTGTTTGATGCAGTTACTTCTGAATATATTTCAATTCTGAGCGGCTCATAACTCTTATGGATAGCATGACTGTCTCACCTGCAGCATGTCCACTGAGCTCTGTTATCCATCCATCCATGATCAGTTCCCTTGTCATCAGGTTTTCATTTTAAACTACTTCTTCCCCATAAACCTGTAGCATTGCCCTCATGAATCTCCAAAAGCTCAGGGACTCTCCTGCAGTCAGCGAGTGAAGAAACTACACAGTTGCAGTGTTCAAGCCCAGAGAACAGTTAAAATAAGAAACTCACACTCCACATGTCACGTTCAAGTAATGCTGAAGAAACTGATGGAAAGTTGTCATGATGATTGAAGCATTACATGAAGCGTGAGGTCGGGGGGTAGTTAGCAGCAGCACACTTGGACGGTGGTGGAATGGCACCTGGAAGCAATTGCGTTTCCCTCTGAGGAGTATTTATGCATTGGTGAATTATTCTGAGCATGTTCCCAGTGTTTATTTCTACAATGATCTCTGCCTCCATTGAAAAGCAACCATACAGTGAATACGACCTCATCGAAACAGGAGAAATTAAAAAAGCAACTGCTGCATAAACTTGCGAAATGTACATCTGTTGACGGTGAGGCAGCACACTAAGGCCAACTGTTTCCCTCGCTCAGGTAAAGCGCCCCCACCCACCCCCCACTGCACTTAAAAACTCCCCTTTTTAAAAGCACAACCCTCCATGTCCAAACACAGTTAAAGCCTCATAAATACTCAGCATAATATTTTGCTATCTGTCATCTCACTATATGATGTTATAAAGCAGCAAGAAGAAGAGGAAATTGCCTTTGTTTGTGGTATTCATTCCTATCATAACACATAAGCTCCAGTTTGCCATGGATGTCTTTGTTGTGAAGTCTTGTGGCACCAAGACACAGACACAGTCTGCATGAGTTCCACTTGCTTATTGGATTTGTTTAGTCTTGGTTGGCAGGACAAAAGCAGAGTGTGTTGGTATTTTTTGGATGTATGCTTGTTTCCTCAGCACAAACGCACAGAGGGTAGTAAATTTCAAAGGAATGCAAGGAGTTTTGTTCCAGTGCACAAGCTGTGGTCCTTTTCTCTGTAAGAGCTGGTTAAGATATTAGTAATAGTTTTTGCAAGTAGTTATGAGTACCAATGTATATCCAATGAAGATGTTTATGATCCCACTCGTAATCCACTTGGTGGGATGTATCCCACTTTTTGCCTGATGACGGGTTGTTATGCTTCAGGAGGTATGGGTAGATGATGAAACCCATTTACTTTTGAGATCTGTGATTTGTTTTTCCTCCCCGGGCTTGAACTTGCTAAACTGTTGAGGAGCGCTGATTACAATGTTTAGGTTGCTTCTCGCTTCCAATCTTTTGTTAGGCACTGACATGCTTTTTTCCTTGAAAAGTGTACCCTTTGAAAGAGCATAGCAAGTATGTTTTTGTTTTGTTTTTCTTTTAATTCAATGTCAAAATGTGTCTTTAATCAAATATTGACTATAAAAAAACCTTTATATTTTCTCCAAACCTCTGCATCAGATTACAGCACCTCTTTTAAAATTTTTTGTGACAGAGAAAATACATATAAATAGTCCAAATTTACAACAAAGAGAAGCATGTATGCAAATACGATTCATCTGAAAGACAATACCGTAAAGTACAGTACAATACTCCCCTTTAGGTTATTGGTTGTTTTTTTCTGTCTGTATGATGACCT
>JBAMYA010000002.1:8965163-8982057 GCA_037176975.1 Arrhamphus sclerolepis
AAAATGTCTTGTTTCTCAGTCCAGCATAAGTTTGAATGGTCACTCAAAATATTAAAACAACAAGCCTTTGTGTGTATGTGTGTGTGTGTGTGTGTGTGTGTGTGTATTAGGCTATTAATATTTGATTATATATATATAATAAACATCGAGGCAAAAGCATTAATTCACAATATAAAGACGTTTAAGCCTTGAAATGGTTTATTGTTAGTGATTTCTTTTAGGTTGAGAAATAAAAGGATTTCTTGGACAACTTTAAGTTTTCCAGTAAACTCTTAGGTATTTGGAGGGTTTTTATTGGTAGCATTAAGTCTGAATGGGTCAACTTGGGTCTGCCTGTTTATGGCATCACTTCACAAGGTGATTTTTTTTTTTTTTTCTTAAAACAAAATGACATTCACTCAGTTGCATTTTTATAAAGGTGTGTTTCAACAAGGAAAAAACACATTGAAATACTTTAAACAAAGATTACTCAAAACGCTACTACAGGCGTTCTGCTCCGCACACACCACACACAGCTCGACCATGAAAGCAGACAAATACATTAAGCAAGTAGTAAATGAGGGAATGCAACGGCCGTTTAAAAAGCAGAACCTGTAAAAGATCGTAAAGCTGACTCAGAAGATGAAGTTGGAAGGCAAAACAACACGGAGAAGCTGGGAAAAGCTAGTTCAGCAGCTTTGTGCTGCCTGAAGTAGAATAGCACCAGTATTAAGAGCGGTTATGTTCTGATGAGGTCGTTAGATGTCAACTCAGACCCCCAGTCCTCATGACCTGTGAAATATTTACTAATTGATATCTAAATGATAATTAATAATTATTAGTATGCTGTATGAAGTGTGTCTAATTACACACAATGCAGTTTTGATTTGTTTGATGTACATGTGCTGGACTGGCCTTGACCTGTCCTTCATAGAGAATGTGTGGAGAATTCATTTTTGCATGAAGAATGGTACAAAATATGCCTTGTTGTTGATTCTCAGTGCCAGAACCTCTTTTTCGTGATGGATCTAATGTCAAGGCTATCATTATGTAAAGTCTTGAGACAGGATGTGTCAGGAACAGGATGTCTCGCAATGCACCTTGACTAAACAGTTCTTTCTTCTCTCCAGGGAAATTCTTTCTCTTTACTTCTGCAACTGCCTGTTTTTGCCTCAGTTTGTGCCTGTACAGAGAGCTACTACCATCTAATGACAAAGCATTTGTCCTCTGGCTGTGGGGGCACTCTGGTCCACTTTGTTGTGATCTTCGCTTATTTGCCATTCGATAATGCTCGCTGTATTTTGCAAGGGAACTTTGCAGTATTCAGCACTACACAACACAAACCAACTGCAAGGGACCACATCAACGGATTCACTGCAGTATCTTACATTCAAACACGTCATCTCCAAATTGGATTTTCCTTTTTTCTCATTTCAAACAAAGTAAACCTATTGTTAGTACATTGAGGCCTTGTGATCGTGCAGCAAATACCTCATTGAATAATCACACAGGTTTACACAATGTAAATCAGCACAGTTAAGGAAATGTGTATTTGATCACGCTCTCACAAGGATGAAATAGGCATCAGTTCATTCTCTCAAACACACACAGGCAGCGTTTTACATCTACACGCCTTCTCGCACAGCTCTGAGTGTTGACGGAACGCTTGCTGCTGAAAGTAAAACAGGAAAGTGTTCGAGGAGTCTTATTTCTCAGGCCAAGGTGACCTTTGCAAGAATACCAGAAAGATGTTTACTGTTGCATCTCCCTCTAACCACATTACAGCTGTCACGGAGGTGGAAAACAGCCATCGTTCAGCGTACAAATGAGCAGATTTAAGAAAAAAAAAAAAAAGACTTATGGAGTTATCTTATTTACTACATAGCTCTTGTGATGAGGTTTAGTGTCAGTGTCAAAATTAAGATCATTTAATTGTGGATTATATATTATGTGTGTGATAAATGCTGATATTATATTATTTTTTAAATATATATGTGATAGTCAAGAGATGCAACAAAATCAGGTTTGCTGGTTTAGTTTGGCAACTGCCCCTTCCTGTTTAATCTTACTTATCTGATTGTACCCATGATGAGACTGAACAGAATCCCGTTCGGGCCACTGAACCCTGTCTGACCCAGGAGAGATGCAGGGCAGCTGGAGAACGATTTACCGCCATGTGAATCACATCCGATGCCTCTTTCTCTTTCTGTTGCTGTTTACTCCCGCAGCACGTGTCCCCCATCTTACTGGAGGAAAAGCTGGACAGGCAAACGACGACTGATCAGGACAAAGGACGGGAGAAGAATTATTTTCTATTTTAGGCGTATCTGTCAACAGTGGTGCAAAGACGTGACTAATGTAAAGTGGGGAATCCTCACGGTCATATCCGACATCAGTAAACAGTTTCAGTGCAAGCAATTGACTTTGACTTCTCATTATGAGCTCATAAATTCTTTCTTTGACAGATGGGGAAACAAGTCTCTCAGCAATTTTAAACAAATGCTGCATGTTTGTAATAAATGATCTTGTTTCAAATGTTGGATTCTTTCTTTCAGTATATCTGCAAGCGTGAAATACAATACAGCTTTTACTGAAAGCCAGGCTTGATATGGCTTTGTGTGTTCCTCAACAGGAAGGAAAATGTGATCCTGAACCTCATGTGTTGATGCCTGCATTGAGACACTTCTTCCAGGGTTTTGTGATTGTGATTAAAGGAGATTAGGCCGAAATCTGCTTCTGGGAATTTAAAGGAAAATACTGTTCTTAAGTGACAAAGAAGGAGATGAGAGAGGAGACACATTGCCTCCAGCTAACACAGAAGCAAGACACTGACCTTCACTGTTTCCACCTTTCCTCTCCACACTGCCAGCAACTTTTCCCTTCCTCTCCTCCAAATTAGATTTTCCTCTGTTGCAGGAGGAGTGTTGGGAAATGTGCAACAGTGAGGGACTGGAGGTGTGTGTGTGTTTGGAGCGTTTATTGATAGACAGATGGAGTACTGAGGTTGTGCATTCGACGTATCACATTCTCTTATTTTCAGCTGGCTCTTTATTGCTCCCAGTTGTTGGGTTAAACAAAATGGGGCCTGAAAGAAGAAAAGGAGGGGCAGGCACCCCTCCAATCCTGTGCTTTGTTCCCTGGAAGCACTTTGTTTGCAAGAAATGTCACAGTAGCTAAATCAATCCGAGCTACAGCTATGAGAAACGTACGGTGCAGATGTTGAATGTGTGTGTTTTGCTGAGTGGAGACCAAAGGTGGTGTAAATGGCTCTCTCGTTTGAACTCACAGAGGCACAAATGGCAAAATGCTAATTGAAAAAAATGGTTTAACACTTCGCTCAGGTCGCCCAGGTCACAGGAAAGTTGACTTTACCTCACTTTCTTTGTGTTTGAGAGCTCATTTATCGGGCTGTGGCGTTTGGCAGGGATCGTTTTCCAGCATTTTTCCTAAATATTTGTTTCCATTTGAATTCTCACATAAACATTAAAAAAAAAGAAAATTCCAGGGGGAATGGATAGGCCTCCTTGTGGGCTCAGAGTCAAAACCCTGGTCTGCATGTTTTTCTGCCCCAAATGTAGGGAGGCGATGTATGCATTGCTTCAGATTCAGTGCCTCAGGCGCAATATAAACACCCACACCTACAGTACAGTTCAAATGGAGTTCATATTGTGCTCTGCATTGTGATCTTATTACAAAAGAGCTCAATTTTATTCACCCGACTGAGTGAACTTATGTTTTCTTCTTGTATAGCGTTTCTATTATATGGTATAGTTTGCCACTGCTCATACGTGTAGAAGACGTTTTGCTTTCCACGACATGTGAACATAGATGAGGTATTTTGTTGATCATTATAGCATCTATTCTCTGAAATGTAATGAATTCTCTCTATAGACTTAGAGAGTAAGTCGGTTTTGTTTGGATTCAGTTTTCATTTCCAGAGTGCAGTACCAGTAGATGCTGTCTCCAAGACACCAAGGGGCGGACACATAACCAGTCAGAGCAACAACCAAAATACAGAGGTTAGCACCTCTGTGCAAATTTTTAATTTTGGAGACGGAGGAAACTGGTGACACAGTCGATGAGGTGGTGAATTGAAGCCACGCTCCTCTCAGACATTTAGATCCACGTAATTATAAACAGCCAAGTCTGCTGTGTCATAGATACGTTGCTGCACAGTGATCCATTACTAGCTCATAAACACTCAGTGAAGTAGGTTCATATATCATACGTCCAAAATCAAATATATTCCTTCATGGATGCATTAATTGTGAAAATGTGTTTCACAATCAGTCTAATCGCTGAATAAGACAATTCAGAGGCATTCGTGCATGATGTTGCATATATGCGCTGGTATTCCTGGAGGATTAATGGATCAGGAAGGAGAGAGTTTGTAGGGACCACCAAGATTTCCTGGCCCCTAATGATGACTGG
Source organism: Arrhamphus sclerolepis (assembly GCA_037176975.1). Classification (NCBI taxonomy): domain Eukaryota; kingdom Metazoa; phylum Chordata; class Actinopteri; order Beloniformes; family Hemiramphidae; genus Arrhamphus; species Arrhamphus sclerolepis. The sequence goes on from JBAMYA010000002.1 coordinate 8,969,574, forward strand.
CTGATAGATCAATGCTCTTGGATTTATGTGCTGAACTGAGTCCAGTGTTAAACATGCTGACCAGCCAGAACCACTCCGCCCCGGTGAATGTACAGGCGTTGATCGCTCTCAGGTTTCTGGGAAAAAAAACCCAGCTCTTTGGAGCAGGAATTAACCAACAGGTATGTGTTTGAGATAATTTATAATATGTAATGTTAAATTGGATGACATTTTTAACATGATCAGTCAGCAAATAGGGAAACTGCTCCAAGTGTCTGTATGCATGGTTTTATGAATCGGATCATTTTTTGGCGCCCTCTATTTTTGGCTTTCGGGTGTTTATTAAGGATCCTACACAGTTTTATAAATGAACACCCTGTTTATTATTCTAGTCTTTCTAAACAGCAGTTGAGAGCTGTTTCTAATAATTGCTCCTTTTCAATGGTGGCTGTCTAGATTGTTTTGAATAGCTCCCTCCCATTTCTTTTTTTATTTTTTATTTAAATAATTGTGTTTTTGCGAGTTCCATGCACATATCCTGTGGCAATTCTCTGTCCAGTCAGTAATCTACAGTGTCTTTAAGTTTCTAATCTATTCAGCTTTCTTAGAATCTTAAATGAGCTTGTACCAAAAGTACTGATTAGTACGAGATGCGTATTACTTACCACGGCACGCCTCGTAAATAAATAAATGAAAGAGAGACGCACCCAGATTTGTGCTCCCTTTTTTCAACTTGTTTCACAGTAATATACATCTTCATTCAACGCTTGTTCCTCCGTCTAACCAGCAACTTCCAGGCCTTAAAAAGTGAAGCCAAAGTTATGAAAGTGCAAAAAGCCTGCACTTCCTTGAAAGGCCTCTTGAAGCTAACCTCAAAAGCAAGTGAGTCAGTTTCATGGACAATCCTTTTATAGAAGCACACATTTACAGCGGAAATGACCATATTTACACCTGATTTCCCCGTTTATGTCAACTGTATGTGGAACGCCGCTACCTGGTGATGTCACAGAGCCAAATTTACAGCACAACAATGCATCTTCTCATTTCATCTTTCTGCTGTGCCCACTCAGTTAGCATCCTGTCATCTGTTTCACATTCTCCCGTGCTGTAATTCTTTCTTTTGATGATGAAAACATCGGACTTCTAAAGAGACAGATGGAGAAAGGATGAATAAGTACCATCTTTTGTAATCTTGGAAGCACCATTTCTACATTGATGTGGTCATGACTTTTTTTTTTTTTTTACCTTACGATGTATGATGCACAAAGTTTGGGAGAAAACTTGAGTTATGGTTGTTTGTCTGTATATCGGTGTTTACTGCTCTCTTCAGGGTACAGAAACCTGACCTTCTTCCACACATACAGCTTCCCAGCACTGATGTTTTTTCCATTAATTCCTCCAGCCGATCCAGTCCTACATCAGCTTGTCATCACCCACCTGCATTCCATCTCAACTCTGCCACTCAGGACCAATCACACTCCCACACTTCAGTCACTCTGACGCCTGCTCCTCCAGCGGCTGGCGATGAACTTGTCGACTTGCAGGCGGCTGCTTTTAAAATCTTGAATAAAGGGGAACAGGCATGGCCGCTGACGACCCACATCTTATGATGCCTATACCTGCTTTAGGAGGCATTTCAAATAACCTGAGCAACCAAACATGTGCAAGGATTGTGAAGACATCAGTCCCTATTGAACCTTTAAATTTAATGCTCTATTCTTGTGTTACTGGCATCTCTCTGCCTCCTTGACTCGTTGTCTCTTTAGTTACACTATTGACTCCCTGCTTGTCCTCTCTATTTGTTCTTTAGCATCTCACCAGCTACCATCCTACTGCAAGGGGCCTCAGTAGAAAATCTCCACACTGCTTTTTTTTGTGGCTGTGAGGACTGAAATGAAGGAAGTAAAGATGCTTTAAATTAGTAAGGCCATTAATGAAGGCAGAGTGAATAAGCTGTGTCTGAAGCTTGACACTGTGAATGTCTTAAATGAGTAAAAATCATTTGAAACATCATTTTAAAACCTGTTTTAGATAATCTTCATTCACTCTCCTTTGTAACATTTTAAATAATGTTGTTTGTTGTCCTCTCTTCTTGCAAACAAAGTTTTCTAGAAGCTAAAACTAACTAGCTGCATTAGTCAAAGAATTTACACTGGGTCAATCTTCAAATGAAGTTCAAGTTAACTCTTCTTCTGCCATTTCTTAAATACTTCTGCACCAGAGCTATTTATGGTTTATTGCTGTTGCACAAAGGAGGGGAAGCAGGATTAAAGAGGGTGAGGTAGACATGAGAAGGAGGTGGAGGAGTCAGAGTGAGCGCTCTTTGAAAGAGCTGGCAGAGTCAGGAAATGATTAGACCACTGCAATAACGTCAATACTGGCAACAGAGAAAATATGTCTGCAGCCACAAGCGCTTGAAACCAGAAACTCAAATATGGTTCCCATTTCATTATAAGACCAGGTGAGGATGGGTACAAAAACAGGAAGCGCTGCCTAGTGACGATTTCAGGCCGTGGATAAGTAAGATGAACGTGTAGTTGCTGATTACTTCACTTATTTATTTAGACAAATACACTCAAGTGACTTGGAGCTCTGCATTGTCTGATGGGTCATCGGTCTGAACCCTCCTGTTTGTTGCATTTTAAGGACAGCAGCTCAAACGGTCCTAATTCTGTGAAGCATTGAACTTCCATCCACATGCAATCTGCAACCTCTTCATCCCAGCCAGGGACACGCGGGTCTGCTGGAACCTATCTCTGTGCCTTTGGGAAAGAGTTAGCATAAGCCCACACGCACTCCTAATTTACGATCACCAGTCAGCCGAACATGCGTGTTTTCCTACCAGCGCAAGCATGTGAACCAGGGTTTTAACCTTCTAGCTGTGAGGCAACATTACTATCTGCCAAGTCACCCTGTTGCTGATGTGAAGCGTTGCACTCCAGATCATAAATGTGTTTATTTGTCTTGTAAAAGTTGGTCATTTTAACATGAGATTTTTTATAAGGATTAAGTCACTTTTGGAGCCAATCTTAAGTGGTCAGGCAAAGAAACTTTTGATTTTGGCACTTTCATGAGCCCTAAAGTTCACCTTTAGTATTTTAAGCTTCTGTATTCACATCATTTTCAGGTACTGATATGTTTAGGCAGTAGAGTGATTAGTTTTAGGAGAAGACTTCATTAGAAAAAAGAAACAAAACTGTGATAGTAGTCTGCTTTTGGACTTAAAATAAGGAATTCTTGTTGCTGTTATCATTTCAACAGGTGCGAAGGGTGTGTGGTCTTTGGGAAGAGGTTCCTTTTAAAATGAAAATTGGGGTCAGATTTGTCCTTTTAATGTTAATCTGGAAACAAGATCTTTTATTTCAATTTAAGAGTCATGCTTCAGTTGGAAAAAAAAACATGATGAGATCAAGCTGAGAGCTGCGATTACTTTAATACTTTACAAAAGTACTTCATACCTGAACTTTCAATCCACACTGATTTACAAAAAAAAAGAAAAAGAAAGAAAACTTCAAATTAATTACAAAAAATAAAGAAAACCAAGACCAGGTTTTGCAATAACACTGAATAACACAGAATTTGAGATCATCATAATAGTTGTTGCAGAGGTTAGTTTCCCTCAGTCAGGTTTTCACATAACTTTCTTTTCTGCTCCCTAATTAAATCTGATTTCCTCCAGAACAAATTAACCCACTGCAGTCATGATGTCAGCGAGTGTGCATGTTTGCTCTTACTGTTACGGTGACTTGTGCAAATAAATAACAGCAATCTGCTGTTTTTGGTTGTTTATATAATGCTTTAGAGGATTTAAAGTGTAACCGAAACTTAAAATTGCTAGGAAATCTAGAAAGATGCTGTTGGAAACCAGCATCCAAACCACGACATCTGAAGAGAGAGTTTTCTAACAGAGCTGCACATAGAAATCCAGACAGCCACACTGATGCCTTTAATTTTACTGCTGCGACTCATTGTGATCATTTTTATTCTGAAATTTAGAAAAGAAAACAACAACAACAACACTTTGATCTATGCTGTCACTGTTTTCTGTCTTCACTTTGCTTTTTCAGTACATGCAAGCGGCTTTGACGAGAACTCAGCAGGGTTGGGAAGCTTGGATGATCTCGCTGAGCCTTGGAAAACTGTGATTTATTTTTCTCCTGCAGCTAAATGCACTATCAGTGGCAGCATTGGAATGATTCATGTATTTCTTTTTGGCAGCATGTGGTCTGAGATGGAGGTTAGCTCACCAGCTTCACTGTTCTTCTCCGTCAACAGTGGAAATCCTTTTACTGGAAAGTTGGTGCAGCTGAATCACGGCAGGGTCAGAGGACATTGACCGGATAAAGTTCAAATAGTTACAAACTTCATGTACACCCAGCCACAGTGAATCAATGCTGATCATGTGCAACCAACTCTAGTTAGCTCAGGCTGAAATACAATCACATAGTAGGCCCTGACAGGATTTCTTTCTTTCTTTTTTTTTTTTTTTTGTGGTTTTGTTTTCTCGCCTCTGAATCTCAGCTGATGTCACTCAAGCAATTTGCCAGCTCACGCTAACCTAATGCCAAGCAACACATGGCCACCAGCACTGCAGCCACCAGTGATGCTCAGTTCTCTCCTCCTCCCTGCAGAGCTGATTTTGGAGATTTATCGCTTTGTCTCTGTTGTTTCTGCAGGGCCTCCAGGAAAGCGTGGACGGATGGGAAGAAAAGGAGAGCCTGGTAAGTAAAATCAATTCTAATTGCTTATTTCTTGGAAGACACGTTTTTCTCCTCTTTTACACTCCTCTTCCTTTTTTCCGGGTGAGTGGATGAGTTTTGAGCGGAGGGCTGGTAAAGGCAGTGATCCGTGAGTCGGGTCGCTCGATGCAGTTGGCCTCTGCTCTCCGCTCCTACCTATCATGCGCCAGCACAGTGCTAACTTCTACCATGTGCTCGCTCTAACGTTGCCCAGATGTCAGCTGCTCTCGCTGAGCGGTAGCAGCTGCAGCAGTACGGACCTAATGAGAGAATCCCGTGCCAACATCACTACTCACCGTTATGGTGCCACTTCTATTCAAACCGCACAGCACTCATCAAGGAACCCAAACAGTACAAAACATATAAAGTAAATCTTGCTATAAAAAGGTCATTGTGACAGAGCGGATGTTCTGCAAGATTGACTCATCCTGATTTTAAATGTTTCTTATTACACTCCATTAAAATGTGGTGCAAACATATTAGACACGTTAATTAAAACCTGCAGGACCAACAACCTACAACAACCCTCGTTGTGGTGGGATATTTGTCAGATGGGAACATTTCCTGTCTAGTTGTGATTCATTGCTGAGGACGTTTAATCGATGGGAATAACCTCTTTTGGCTATGATGACTAATTGACAAATCACCAGTGACTTGTTTCTCGACTCAACAGACCACGGTTATCGTCAAAGTTAGTCTTTCACCATTTCAAAGCTTTACAGTAGCTATACAGTTTATTTCTCATCCACTTACCTGATTGCATTTGAAACAGAGAGCTGAAGTAAAATTGCTTTTTGTTCTGCAGAGAGACGTAAATCTGTACACACGGTTCACTACAGCAGCTGGACACAGTTGTTTTACTCACACGGGACTTAAATTCAATCGTTGGGGACCGTTTTCAGATTTGATGCAATAGTAAATAAGCTGTTTATGGCAGTATTACGGCCTATGTGAGACGTATCCAGCCAGCGCAACATTGTGATCCACTTTTGTAGCAGCTGTTTTTGTATTTTTATTGGACCTGTTGACAAGGAAAATATAGAATGTCACCAGACGTTCTTGTTAAATCACAATTTAACGAGAAACTCTTTAATGACCTACTATATCTTAATCAGCGCAGACAGGAGAAATCCCTCTGATATCCAGGATTCCATCTGACAATCACCAGACCAGCTAATTGGCTGTTTTTCAGCGTGGCGGTTAGTCTTTCCAGCTGTTTGGTGATTTGCAGGGGATTATCATTCAGAAGAGATACACCGCTGAGGTTTTAGACAGACCAGGCCCTTACTGGGCCCTCGCTGTTGATCACAGATTGGTAGATTGGTCTGTTTCTGATGGGGTGATGTGGTTCCCTGTACGTTCCCTCTGCTGTTTCTTCGTTTTTCCTTCAGCTGCACTTCCAGCGTGTGGGTTATTGGTACAGACAGGCTGTTGCGACATCCCTCCACCGAAGACTCCAGAACAGCATTTTACAAGCCCAGAAGGGTTTTCTCTGAGAAAAAACAAATGAAAGTGAAGAACATAAACTGAAACTCAGTGTTATTAACAGGAAAGAGGGCAGACAGCATCTTGTGAGCAGATTATATCAGCTCACACTGTTGTCTTGTCTCCTGCTTTGACTCTAACTCATTCTTTTCTCTTTTTAACTTGTTTACCTTTTGGCCTGTGTTTTGCTTTCCTCTTTTTTTTTTTTTTTTCCTCTTGTCCTCTCTCATTAATCTACACACAAACACCTGTCTCAAGTTCAACCGTTGGAACTAGTCTCACCGCGTGGCTCTCAGGTCACAGTGTGTTTGTTTACTGTCTGACTCGAGAGCTCCTCGTCAAAACGTCTAGACGCAGAAACACTTGATTGACGTGTTCTTCATGGCTCATAAATCCAACAACTCTTTCCTCTTCTTTTCATCCCCCTCTCACATCTCATACATCCACTTTCATGCTAATTTTCGCCTCAGAATTGCCTTTTATGTCGTTCAATTAGGTGACTTCACAGCTGCCTCTGTTCATGTCAGATATCATTTAAACAGCATTCTGTTTGTTTAAACTGTAATAAAACACTGATGATATTACAATTTGTGCTTCCCTTAGCCTTTCTAAGTTTATGTTCATGTTTGGTGTTATATGCATGCTGATGGGCTATATTTTACAGCTTCATTTGACAAAAAATGGCACAACTCCCTGTCTCCCCATTCGCCTCAGCCGTGTCAACACTCATAAACATCATGATCATTTTAAAATGAGGCTCAGACACATAACAAAATACCTAACAGTCAATCTCTCAATGGCAAAATGACATTTTCCCTTTGTAGGGCTTTATGTGGTTTAATAATACCCTCAGCCTCAGACTTTTAAGACCTCTAAAAACAAAAGGAGCTCTTTGAGCTTTACTGTTGTTTTCGGTTATGCAAAGTCTGAAAAACGGAGCTGATGGTTTGATGCTGAGGCTCAACATCAGAGCATTTCAGTCGTGTCTGAAAACCTGCCCCTGAGGAGTGTCAGACACATCTATTCTTTGCTTTTAAAGGGACGCACAGTTTGGCTGCACACACACACCCACCCAAGCTTTTTCTCCTACACCCGCATCCCCTTCAGAAACAAAGTCTTGACATGACTTCATGTCCTAATTGTAAACATGTCCTATACAGAAGTCTGTTTATCATAACTGCTCCCCCAAATGCTCCATTGGCAGCAGCTCTAATGAGCTTGTTGTGAACCATATTTCGGCGGGTTAATTACAGTCATCATCAGGTGAACCACATCGTATGAACAGGTTTTCATGCTGTGTGCCAGTGATTGCAGCAAACCAGAGGTTGCTCCAAGTCACAGATGTTGTGCTTCATATGTCAGTAGAGATGTAAAACATTGAGTATTCTAATCTCTCTTTCTCCTTTCTGTTGCAGGGCCTCCTGTAAGTACTCTTTTCATCTCATCCAGGTAGTATTTGAATTAGCTCAGAGGTTTTGACCTTTAACACACACAACAGTACATAACATCCTCCCCGACTGTGCACTGCTCGCTGCTCGACAAACTGCAGGTCAAGCCAGAGATGCTCTTTCTCCCAAAGACATGAAACGTAAACAGAGAGACACACACAAACACACACTGTCACACACTCGTTCACACATGCACATCCTGCGAGCAGGGCCATAAATGGACCACCTGCAGAAAGGTGCACGTGCATCAGAATGTGTGCTGTGATGGTTAGGAAGAGGTGACTTATCTGCAGTTATTGTCCTCAGTGGAACTGTAACTCCTGATGACGCTTTGAAACACTCAACAGTTCAAACACACACAGAGAGAGAGACTCGTGAAAAGAGGTCACTGTGTTCAGGTTTGAGATTTGAGTCACCTATTCCACGCATTTCCTTTTTACGGCCACATGTGGCACTGATCTGATGTACAGATATGGTTATTGCTTCGAAACACGCCATGACGCTTTTCCGGAAACGCCAGAACGGAACAACGTGTCTGGCTGACATTTTGCAAATCCAGGGAATAGTTTGATTGGAGAAAACTTTATGTGCATCTGGTTTGCATGAGATTAACTCCACGAAACAATCCTGAATTTCTTTCTTTTTTGTTTTTTGTTTTTAAAACTGAACATGCAAAACAATTTCCACTCTACATTAAAGGTAATGCCAAATCGTCTGTTGTTCTGCAGCCTAACAATCGATCTGTCAGAGTCAAATATTTCTGTTCCAGTTTTCTGAAAAATCGCACAGTTTTGGCCCACTTTTATATTTAAACAAATGACTAAACTATCAGACAGCGGCCAAAACCAAGGGTTTAAATGCTAGTGTGTAAAGTTATTCATTCATTTTTCCCAAATATAAATTCACAGTTCATGCACTGCATTTGAGAACAGTCAAACACTAAAGCTTTTGTTTAAATAAGTAAAAATACATCCCCAACCTTTAACCGCTTGTCTCCTTTTAAAGTAAAAGGTCACATATTGACATGACAAGTTAATGTAGCATGTTGTGTGCAGCTGTTGCTTTCTGTTCAAACTTGTCTCAAAGCTTCATGCTTCAATGTCTAACCTCACCAGGGCAAGGCTGGACGGGATGGATACCCGGTAAATTTGATTTTTGTTTACCCTGTCACTCTTGAGTTTACCCAATCATGTCTCTGCTGTCCTCTGTGCCTTTATCTCTGGATTTACTCAAACTCTTGGTTCCTCTTTTCTCTTCCATGCATTCGATTTCCTTTACTGTGATTGTCACCAGTTTCCTCGCTTTGCTCCTCTTGTCATTTTCAGCATTTATTAACCAGCAATTATTGTATCCTGCCCCATGATTGAGAAATGAATCAAATAGAAAAAAAGAAAACAAAAAAAAACAACAAACAAAAAAAACAGATTCACCCGAAAAAGATGAAATTAGGACAGATGAAAGTAAGAAAATATCAAAAACTGTAGATATTAATGAACATTAAGGGATGACCAGAAAACAGGAATTTCAGAGATGTAAACCATGCAGGTGAAAATGTGACCTTTTTTAAAGGGTGTAATGCTTTTTGAGTCATCCAACAGTTAGTGTACATTTATAACTACTGAATTGACGGTAGATTAGGCTGCTTATGTTTTCTAGAGATATAGTGGCCTCTTGTGGTCTAGTAGATTCTTGAGTAACAGATGAGATGAAACAGCTCTTGGTGTGTTGTTAGTTTGTGGTTTAGCTATCATCAAATTCTCATATAATACAGATGTACACTTGTGATTCAAGCTCGGAGTCATGCCTCCAGATCAGTGCAGTTCTCAGGGTATGGGTATGTCACTTTTCTACTCGCCGCTGTGTGCGGAGGCAGAGAACTCTGCTATCATGTGACCGCACGGTCTGGTTGCCAAGGTGATCCACAGTAGTCACCCGTCGCCGTGTTCCCTGATGCCTCATTGGTTGTGGCAGCATGTGTGTCATATGTTGGATCCACTGGGAAGTTCGGGGTGGGGGCAGATTCCCAGTCTGCCTGGCACGGCACAGCCCTGCTGACGGGAAATGCCTGCTGCTAATTGCATACAGGTGGGCAGAGTTCACAGATAAGTGTGTGCACATTTGTGTTTGTTTGCCTGTGATTCTGTTGATTTTTCTCACTATTTTTGCTTGAAATCCTGAAGTTTGTGTATATGTGTGTGTTGTTTGATTTAAAACAACTTCTTAATTAAATGATTCAGCGTACTGCTTTGAAGTTGCACAATTGGTTAATACCTCCCAGTCTAAGTAGCAGAATTTACTCAGTCCTTGAAGCACTGTAATTGCATAAATGGAAGTGTATTACAACTGAAGGAGCCCTGCCTGTTCGAGCAGCGTCGTGTTATAATATGAATCTGTGGTTATGATGACTAAAGAGGCCGAGCGCATGAGGTTACAGTAGATTAATCGTTGTGGCAGTTAACATGGACAGCATATCATTTCATTCTGCAGCAGAGACAGAGATGATCAGGTTTCCAACACTGGGGCCTAAATGGGGCCATTCTTCTTGTTGGGAGGCACTGTTTATATATCTGTCCATATGTGCAGATACAGAATGTGTAGACAACCCCCCCCCCACCCCCCACCCATAGTTTCTGTATGCCTCTGTAACAGAGGCCTGAACTGGGGAAGTGGTCAGGGGTCTACAACTGCCTCTGAGTGTTTCATATGTTTTCACACCCCTTTGCTCACAGCTCACATGAAGAGGGCACGCACAGATCAACACAAATGAGTCAAGTCATTTACTGGAGAGCACTGCGGTGATGACCGTGATGTGCCAAAGGCTTGTGCCAACAAAACTTTTTCTTTTCTTTTGTTTAAACAACTAGCTACATTGCATTCCAGTACTTTTTTTTTTTGTCCTCTCTCACCCCGTTATGTCTTTCTGCATTAAAATAAATACAACGCAAATTCAAACCATTAACCCCCAGCAGCCAGACTGAGCACGCATGATTCAACAGTAGGAACGGAGCAACTGGTCCTAAGAGTGTTAATTGAAATACCAGGTACAGTAGGTGATGTTTTTTTATGTTAAGTACAACTATTCAGGTGCAAATATGGTATCATTTTTGCCCTATACATTTATGGGTGACTCCTTTGATGTGCAAATCTGCTTCCAAAACAGTTAACAGATTATGTGAAATATAAGTGAAAACATTTGAGCATAATTTAAACCCCTTATTAAATTGAAAATAAAAATACAGTGAATCATAGTGTTAAAAATGATGGAAATGGAAATATTATGTCAGAGGATGTGAAATGACTAATTGGATTAGTAGGCCAATAAAAAGTTTGCTTTTTAAAAAAATAATAATTAATTTGATTAAAAAAACAAAAAGCATCTCCATAAGTCTGAATCTTTCAGAAGTAAAGGTGGGAAGGGGCTCAAGCAATTTAGGAATTAGGACGGTTTCATTCAGAACATAAAGAATACCATTTCTTAAGTATTCTTGCAATAATTTAGATATTTCTGCATTAGTTGTTTGTGTTAAAGGATTCAGAGAACGTGGAGGAATTTGTGTGTATGGGATAAGTCCTTCACCCTGCTTTTAAAACAGACATTGTGTAGTGGAAATTGTTGCATGAACTAATCATTAAAAGTTAAAAATAAATAATGTTGCATCATCCAGGCTCACGAGAAAAAGGACCATTAAGTAAATTGGTGCATTGTACTTCAAAAGCCAGCATCCATGATGGTATGAAGGGGCATTAGTGTGCATGATATGGGTAAATTGCTCGCTTGGAAGGGCAACATAAACTGTCAACAATATCTTCAGGTTGTGGAGCATCTTAGTCTGGAGGACATCTTTATCTGATATACCATGTTTATGTCGACATTTCAATGTCAAAACACATATTACAAAAGCACAGCGTTGTCGTAACATCATCACAGTGCAGATGTGTGAACCAACTTCAAAAGTATTGGGGCATTATTAAACAAAAATATGACTACAGAGGCCTGGGGGGGGGAGTTTTGCTCTCAAAATAACAGTAATTCATCCTTTCAGCTCTGCATAACACAATAATGCTGTTCATTACTCTGAAACTGCCATTGCAAAATGAGTATTGTACATTTATTGCGACTGCTGTAGCAGTATCTTACTTTTCCACCACTTTACAATTTGGGCTTGCACAAGTTGTGCGCGTGTGTATGATTGCCTCTCATCAATCGCACACTGTTCATTAGTCCAATACATGCATTAGTCCGAGCCCAGCGAATCATTATTGGTATGATAAACAGTCGTAATGAACTGCGGTTTGTGTGTGTAAGTGTGCGTGTGCACGTGCTGATGTATATTTTCTCTTCTTGTGTACCCCCCCGCTTCTTCCTCTCATAAATCACAGTCGAGTGGAGTTTCAGGAAAGAACGATCTGCTGTCAGATGCTCAGAGTCATGCAAACTGACAAACCAGTATAAAGGGCGAAACACACACACACACACACACTCTCATTCACATGCGTGGTCATCATCAGTGTACCCAGTTTATGTGTGAGTGCCAGTCTGTGACAGACAGCCAACCTCACTCAGCAGAAACAAGCCAAGGCCTCCATTGTTCAAGCTTCCAGGCTGCTGAGCACAGATTAAAGCCAGACAGTCACCCAACAACATGCCAGTAATTTTCTTTTCCAAACACGGAGCACTCTGGTATGTTTTCTTGTGCTCTTTGATTCTGTTTGCACCCTCTGTGTTTTTTTTTTTTCCTTTTTAAAGAAAATGTCATGTTTGACAAATTGAATGGGGGGGGGGGGGGGGGGGGGGGGGGGGGGGGGGGGGGGGGGGGGGGGGGGGGGGGGGGG